>PISX010008518.1:0-81471 GCA_004024625.1 Mellivora capensis
AGCAGGCTCCCTGCTGAGCAGAGAGCCCGATGCGGGACTCGATCCCAGGACCCTGAGATCATGACCTGAGCCGAAGGCAGAGGCTTTAACCCACTGAGCCACCCAGGTGCCCCTATTTCTCCTTTTTTAAATGCCTTTGGTGAGATAAAATTTACGTACCATTACAGTTCACTCATTTAAAGTCTACAAATTGATGGTTGTTGGTATATTACATTACTAATTCTTGAAAATTGTGATAAAATATATGTACCATAAAACTTGCCATTTTAACCACATTTAACTGTACAATTCAATGGGATTAATTACATTCACAGTGTTGACCAGCTATCACCAGTGTCTGTTTCCAAACCTTTCCTCATCACCCCAGAGACTGTCACTGTGAAGCAATGACTCCCACCCTTTCTTTTCCCCACGTGTCTTTTAATTCTTTAACCTGCAGGCCCCCTCCCCACCCCTTTTTCCCTTAAAATTTATATCTCAGGGAACTTGAACTGTCAGCCCTGCAGCGAGGCCCAGGGTCCAGGCCCCTCGGCGTGTGTGCTCAGGGAGCACCGCACAGGCTTTCTGTCTGTGCTGCCTGAGAACTGGTGGTGGGGTCCAGAAACTTTGTCAGACTAGTGTCTGTGTCCGTGGCAAGACCAGGAGCCTCACTGTCTTTGTCTGCTTGTTTGTTGTTGTGGGTGTTATTAGCAATTGCCCAGTTGGTTTTTATTTTAAATATATGATATTGTTAAGGAGATGTTGAATTAGGCTTGTGCATAAACTTGCAAAACTGACTTTTTCTCATTCTCCTTGTGTTGTACGTGCACACTATTTGTGGTAGACGTTACCGTGAGGATCTGTCCATGGCGCTAGCGTGTGTTTACAGAGTGAATATTTAGACAGTAACCTGTTTGCTGAACCACTCGTGTCGTGCGACTGTGAGGACATTCCTTGTTTTCTCTCTGGATTCCAGCCCAGCTCGGCTTGAATGTAAGCCCTGTGCCTACACATTGTGCTCTGATCACCCCATCAAAGATGTCCCAGGACCCCTGGCTGCTTTGCTCTCCATTGGCTCAAAATGGAACCTCTATCACGGTAGAGGAGAGCAGTTCTCACTTCCAGTAGGAGGGAAGAGGAGTGTGTACCGGGCAGATGCCGGTCCACTTAATATCCCCGTTTTCCAAGTGGTATGCGAGGGGCAGAGTGGCATTCTGTAGAAGGCAGGCTTTGCGTGAAGCAGGAAAATCCGTCTGTAATGAGCAAGGTTGTGGAAGATGGAGTTGGGAGAAAGCAGCTGCTCCGTGGGTTGCTGCCCAGCAAGACAGCAGGCTGTGTTCTCGGGCCCCAGGGCTGCCCATTGGCTGTGCAGATCCCGGAGCAGCCTCTGAGTTGCTAGATGCCGCGTCTTGGGGAGTTTTGTGTCCTCGGGGGCAGAATCAACCTTAGAAGGACAGCCTTGGTGTTTGAGGGATCCTCAGTCACTGTAGGTCAGTGTCAATTTCTTTCCTGTCTCTGGCCTCCCCTAAACACCTGTTCGGTTAGGCCTGGCTGCTGCCTGCTCCCTCTTTGGTGTGAACTTCACAGTTGGACACTGTGTGTGCAGATAACTTCAGTGGCAGTGAGTTCATTTGCAGGTTCTCCCTTTTACAAAATAATCACAAGTGGGATCCACCCACAGGCAGAGATGGGAAAGGAGAGGGAGCTGTTTGTGCCCATTGAAAGGGTCCTAAATTTAAAATTACTGTATCGTTTATATTTATTATAAAATTATTAGATTGTGATGCTATGAAACTCTGAAAATACAGAAAATCATGAAGATAAATAGATGCTATATACAATTCGATGCTGCTTCTAAATTTTTTTTATGTCCACCTCCACACACATCTTTAAACGTGATGCCATAATCATATCTTTACTTAACATGGGCATAGTTTATTTCAAAGCGCACATGCAAGTAAAGTGTATATGAATGAAGAGATGTAATAAGCTTCATAAGAGGCACTGGTTCTCTGGAATTCCTTTGTCTAGATGTTCTGGAAAGTATCTTATTGGTCCCCACTGCGTAGCTCCCAATGTTTTCCAGTCAACTTTGATGATCTTTGTGCACGTAGCCTTGTTACCCTTGAGCGACTATAAATGTTGTCTCGATTTTGAAACTTCTTATCAGGATGCCTTTATTACAGTTGTTTTGGTATTTAGATACTCAGAAAATGAGCAGTTTCTGATGGCATGTAATCTGCTCACCCCCTTGTCCCTGCCACCCTGCTTGGCTTCCCTGCTCTTCCCAGGCCACCTCCTGCCCCATATTCTTTTTCCTGGAAGTCTAGCTGTTTTCCTCATTGTTTACTGTTTGTATGTCTTGTTTTTGGTTCATTTTCTCATTTGCTGTCTTACCAACTTTTTAAAGTAATATAGAATAAATAAATCTATAAAACATGTTTCTTTGATTGGATCAAATCTTCTGTTTTACTTAATTGGAAAACTAAGTCCAAGTCTTGTATTTCCCATTAAATGTTGTGTTTTCTCTGGGTCAGTGTATTTCAGTGGGGAAAAATAGGTTACAACTCCACATTTAGTAAACTGAACTGCTAGGGCCCATTTATTTATTTATTTATTTATTTATTTCCATAGAGAGGGAGTTGGGGGTGGGGCACAGAGAGAGAGAGCATCTCTAGCAGACTCCCAGCTGAGCGTAGAGCCCAGTGTGGGGTGTGATCTCATGACCCCAAGATCATGATCTGAGTTGAAACCAAGAGTCAGACATTTAACTGGCTGAGCCACCCAGGCACCCCAAGGTCTTAGTCTTGTAGAACAGTCTTCTTCACCACTGACTTTTTTCCTTTGGACCTCTTCTTGGAGCTTCTTTATGCCGGATTCAGGCCTAGGGCGCCTTGCATATGTATTTGCTAATCTCTCACAGCAGCCTTGTGTGGTGTGTGGTGGTGTCCCACTTGTCACATTGGGAGAGGAGGTGACAGAGAGAAGCAGACCTCTGGTCTCTGGCCCAGAGCCTTTGGGCTCCTTTCTTTTGCTGAAATGCCTCTCTCCCTAGGCTGGGAACCACGACACATGACACGTGCAACGAGGACACATACAGCACCTTACTGCAGCGGTACCAGCGCTCCGAGGAGGAGTTGCGCAGGGTGGCCGAGGAGTGGCTGGAATGCCAGCAAAGGATTGATGCTTATGTCGACGAGCAGGTGAGTGTGTGCCGCCAGGACCTGCCATGGGTAAAGCATGTGTGCCAGGGTGACAGGAGAGGTACAGGTGAAAGGAGTCTAGCTGCTGACTTTCCAGAGGGAACCATGGTGGCCTTCACCCCACTACGTCTGGGGGTGGTGGCAGCTGTTCGTTGGGTCAGCACTGACTGGCCACACCCAGTATCACCTGCATAGGCTGCTACCTGGCTCAACTGCCACTTATAAGAGCCTTTGGGACCTTGGGAAGCTGCTGAGCCATGTAATTTCCAGAGCTGTCCACATAACGCTCTGCTACTCAGAGCCCCTTCTCTGACTCTGACTATGCAGACAGAGCATAGTTGGTTGTGCTTGGCAGGTGGCTGACAGGGATGAAGGGAGACCCAAGAAGGCAGGAAGGTCTTCTTGAAGGTGGGGCCTGAAGGGCAGGTGCCGCTGGTCAGCCAGAGCCTCTTGGGGACATAGCAGGACTTCCAGAGGGCCTCGAAGCCTGGCTGCCTGCCTTTCTGAAACCATGGGAGGGTGGGGTGGAGGCGGAGGCATTCAGAACAGCCCTGTGCAAGGTAATAGGATCTAGGGAGTAACAAGGGAACAATGACAGAGCTCTGTACTATACTTTTTTTCTTTTAAGGTTTCTTTGTTTATTTTAGAAGAGAGCACGGGGATGGGCACAGAGGGAGAGAGAATCTCAAGCAGACTCTGCATTGAGCGCGGAGCCTCACGTGGGGCTTGATCTGAGGACTCTGAGATCATGACTTGAGCCCGTGCCAAGAGGTGGACGTTTAACTGATGGCATCACACAGGCGCCCTCTGTGTTACAGTTTTGGGACTCTGGGGTAGGACCAGGGCTGTCTGCATCCTGCCTGCTGCAGACCCCATGGGTTCTTTCTCATTTCACTTTGTAGGTAGGACGGATACAAATGCAGTTATAGTATCAGAAATCTGTTCTTCGCCCCATGACAACTCTTAGAAGAAAGGGAAGACTGAGACTTTGCCAAGATTGAGAAAACCTTTGGGAATAGTAATTTCTTGATGTATTTGTACCTGAAGTTAAATGTCTATTTAGGAATATAATACACAGTGTTATCACTGCTATTCTGATGAAAATGGGGTATGTATAAAAGTAACAGTATACTTGTTTTCTCTAGAAAGGAAAATACAGTCTTATTTTTATTATTTATTTATTTATTTTAAAAGATTTTATTTATCCGACAGAGAGAGAGAGAGAGAGAGAGATCACAAGTAGGCAGAGAGGCAGGCAGACGAGAGGGGGAATCAGGCTTCCCGCCGAGCAGAGAGCACGATGCGGGGCTTGATCCCAGGACCCTGAGATCATGACCTGAGCTGAAGGCAGAGGCTTAACCCACTGAGCCACCCAGGCACCCCCAGTCTTATTTTTAAAAGTAAGGCTGAAATTAAATTTATTTTATTAAAAGTACATGTATGTACTTTTACAGCTCTAAATGGTTACAATAAAAAGCAGGAAAGGTCTTAGATCAGTAACCTAACTTGGCAACTTAAGGATCTAGGGAAAAAAGACAAACTAAACCCAAAGCTAGCAGAAGAAAAGAAGTAACAAAGATTAGAGCAGATCAACAAACTAGGGAATAGAGGAAAATCAGTGAAACCAAAAGTTGGTTCTTTAAGATCATGAAAGCCGACAAACCTTTAGCTATGTGGGCTAAGAAAAAAGGAGACTCTGATTACTAAAGTCAGAAATGAAGTGGGAACGTTATCACCAAATAAAAGGGATTGTCAGAGAGTGGTGTGAACCATTGTACAGCAACAAATAGGATAACTTAGATAAGTGGACAAATTCCTGGAAACACAGAACATGCCAAGACTGCATCACGGAGACGCAGAAAGTCTGACTAGACCTACTGGTAAGGAGACTGAACCAGTAATCAGAAATCCCCAACAGGGGCGCCTGGGTGGCTCAGTTGGTTAAACATCTGACTTTAGCTCAGGTCCTGGGATCGAGCCTCATATCAGGCTCTCTGCTCAGCAGGTAGCGTGCTTCTCCCTCTTCCTCTGCCTCCTGCTCCCCTTTCTTGTGTTCTCTCCCCCACCCCCAAATAAATAAAATCTTAAAACAAAAACTCCCAACAGAGCAAAGCCCAGGACCAGACGGCTTCACAGGTGAATTCTACCAAACCTTTAAAGAAGAATTAACACCAGACCTTCCCCAACTTTTCCCAAAAATTGAAGGGGAGAGAAGCTTCCCAACTCATTCTGTTGAGGCCAGCCTTACCCTGATAACAGGGACGATGTAAGAAAAGAAAATTATAGACCAACATCTATGATAAAGGCTGATTAAAAAATCCGCAACAGAATACTAGCGAACAGAATTCAGCAGTATATTAAAAGGACTGTATACACCATGACCAACTGGGATTTATTCCTGGCATGCAGGTATGGGTCCATACATGAAAACCGATCAATGTAATATGCCACATCAACACAATGGAGGTATTAAAAAACACAGGATCATCTTAATTGATCCCCCCAAATCATTTGACAGTATTTAGCTTTCATGATAAAAACACTCAACAAACTAGGAACAGACGGGACCTGCCTCCACATGAGAAGAGCCATCGATGAAAACCCAGAGGAAGCATCACACCCAGGAGTGAAAGACTGGAAGCATTTTCTCTACGATGAGGAACAAGGCAAGGTTGCTGCTTTCACCACTTCCATTCCACGTGGTGCTGGAAGTTTTGGTCAGAGCAATTAGGCAAGAAAAATCAAAGACCTCCAAATTGGGACAGAAGAAGTAAAATTATTTCTGCAGGTGATATGACCTTATGTGTAGAAAATCCTAAAGACTGTTAAAAAAAAGGAAATAAGTGAATGCTGTTAGAATAAATGAATTCAGAGCATCAGGAACAAAGTAAATGCACAAAAAATGGTATCTGTGTATGTTAACAAAAAATCTGCAAAGGAAGTTACAAAAACAATCCTATTTACAACAGTATCAAGAGTAAAATACTTACAAGGTAATTTACTCAAGGAGGTAGAAGACTTGCACAATGAAAACTATTAAATGTTTATGAAAGAAATTGAAGAAGAGGGATGCCTGGGTGGCTTAGTCAGTGAAGCATCTGCCTTTGATCCCAGCCCCACATCAGAATTCCTGCTTAGCGGGGTCTGCTTCTCCCTCTGCCCCTCCCTGCGCTCATACTTGAGCTCACTATCTCTCTCTCTCTCTCTCTCTCTCTCTCTCTGAAATAAATAAATCTTTTTAAAAAATTTTTTAAAAAGAAAGACATAAAAGGAACCACATCCCATGTTCATTGGAAGACTTAATGATACTAAAATGTCCGTGTTAGGGACTCCTGGGTGGCTCAGTTGGTTAAGTGGCTGCCTTTGGCTCAGGTCATGATCCCAGCGTCCTGGGATCGAGTCCCATGTCGGGCTCCTTGCTCAGCGGGGAGCCTGCTTCTCTGTCTCTGCCTGCCACTCTGTCTGCCTGTGCTTGCTCTCGCGCTCTCTCTCTGACAAATAAATAAAATCTTAAAAAAAAATGTCTGTGTTAGCTAAAGTGGTCTACAGACTCAGCAATACCTGTCAAAATCCTAGAGTCATTTTTGTAGAAATAGAAAAAAACCCGTCTTAAAATTCATAGGTAGTCTCAGAGGACCCAGAATAGCCAGAACAATCTTGGAAGAGAACAATAAATCTGGAGGACTCACACTTTCTGATTTTGAAACTGACTACATAGCTACAGTAATCAAAACAGGGTGGTGCTGACGTAAGATAGACCCTCACCTGTGTGGTCACATGATGTTCAGTAAGGGTCCCAAGACCACTCAAATGGGAAAGGCCAGTCTTTGCAACAGACAGTGCTGGGAAACTGCACATCCCATGCCAAAGATGGACATTGGAACCTTACCTCACACCACATGCAGAAATTAACTCAGGATGGAAAAGGACCAAAATGGAAGACCTAAAAATATGAAAGAACCTTAAAGGCATTATTCTAAGTGAACTAAACTAGACACAAAAGGACATCTGTTGTAGAACTCCACTTATATGAAGTACCTACAGTAGTCAGACTCCTAGGGACAGAAAGTGTAACTCATGGGGACCAGAGACTAGGGGAGGGGAGAACAGGTTTTTTCGTGGGGACGGAGTTTCAGTTGGGAAAGATGAGAAAGTTCTGGGGAGGGATGGTGGGGATGTTTGCACGATGATGTGAACGTATGTAATAACACTGAACTGTACATTTAAAAATGGTTAAGATGGTGGGGCATCTGTGTGGCTCAATTGGTTAAGCCTCTGCCTTCAGTTCAGGTCATGATTACAGATTCCTGGGATCAAGTCCCATGTTAGGCTCCCTGCTCAGCAGAGTCTGCTTCTCCCTCTCCCTCTGCCTCTCTACCCCCAAGCTTATTCTCTCTCTCTCTCTCAAATGAATAAATAAAATCTTTTTATTTTATTTTTTATTATTTTTTAAAAGATTTTATTTATTTATTTGACAGAGATCACAAGTAGGCAGAGAAGCAGGCGGCGGGGGGGGGGGTAGCAGGCTCCCTGCTGTGCAGAGATCCTGATGCGGGGCTCAGTCCCCAGACCCTGGGATCATGATCTGAGCCGAAGGTAGAGGCTTAACCCACTGAGCCACCTAGGCACCCCTAAAATCTTTTTTAAAAATGGTTGAGATGATCAATTTTATGTTATGTGTATTTTACCACAATAAGAAAAACAAAGTCTTGTTTATCGTTTCTTTCTCCCACAAAGAAAAAAACAAACAAACCGTCCTCCTTACTAAAGCAAGCAGAAAGTGTATTATTTTCACTCACCTATCAAGAAACCGTGATGCCATTAATACAAATTAAGGAAACGGAGCAATTTTAGCAGCATCTAGAGGGGACCAGTTATTCTGAAATTCTTGGAATGGACACCAGTGGCTTCTAATCAAGTAGAAGCTTAGAAATTATTAGTAATTCCAAGGTTTCAAAACATCTGTAAATGATTGAGTATTCATAAATAAGTATGGACGTGGGACATGGATGACAGTTTTGAAATCACTTGTTTTTGCTTGCTTTTTAAAATGTGTCCTTGATAAATAAAATAAAAAAATCTTTATAAAGGGCGCCTGGGTGGCTCAGTGGGTTAAAGCCTCTGCCTTCGGCTCAGGTCATGATCCCAGGGTCCTGGGATCGAGTCCCACATTGGGCTCTCTGCTCAGCAGGGAGTCGGCTTCCCTTCCTCTCTCTCTGCCTGCCTCTCTGCCTACTTGTGATCTTTGTCTGTCAAATAAATAAATAAAATCTTTAAAACAAAATCTTTATATAAAAAAGGGGGCGCCTGGGTGACTCAGTGGGTTAAGCCTCTGCCTTCGGCTCTGGTCATGATCTCAGGATCCTGGGATCGAGCCCCGAATCAGGCTCTCTGCTCAGCGGGGAGCCTGCTTCCCCCTCTCTCTGCCTGCCTCTCTGCCTACTTGTGATCTCTCTCTCTCTGTCAAATAAATAAATAAAAATTAAAAAAAAATCTTTATAAAATGTGTCTTTGGAGGGGCGCCTGGGTGGCTCTGTCAGTTAAGAAGCTGCCTTCGACTGAGATCATAGTCCTAGGATCAAGTCCTGCATTGGGCTCCCTGCTCAGTGTGGTGTCCACTTCTCCCTCTACCTGCAGCTCTTCCTGCTTCTGCGCTCTCTCACTGAGATAAATAAATAAATACAATCTTAAAAAAATAATAATAAAAATAAAATGTATCCTTGAGGTGTCTGGGTGGCTTAGTCACTTGTCTGCCTTCATGGGTCATGGTCCCGGGATCCCTACCCATGATTGGGATCCCTGCTCCCTGGGGAGTCAGCCTCTGCCCCTCTCCCAGCTCTTGCTCTCTCTTCTGCTCTTTCTCTCTTAAATGTGTCCTTTATTTGTTGTTTGACACATATATAAGCCTGCAGGAACCCAAATGTTTGGAAGAATTAATCCCAGAGGATGTGAGGAGGGGGTCAAAGAGGAGGTTTCTATTGATGTTGTTGACTATCCAACAGCTCTGGACTGAGTTCTGTACTAAAAGAAATGACTACCTTTCCTAAAATCTAGCTCATTGAAAATCTTTTTTTATTTTAAGTAGGCATCATGCCCAGCATGGAGCCCAGCGCAGGGCTTGAACTCAAGAGCCCAAGAGCAAGAGCTGAGCTGAGATCAAAGGTTAGATGCTCAGCTGATGGAGCCCCCCAGGCACAGCACCCCCACCCCAGAATCATTTTTTACAAGACCAGTGCTCTAACCCCTGAGCTATAGGGCCACCAAAACCATTTTTTAAACGTGCGACCGTAATTGCTGCTTGTAAGAGGAAAATGTTTTTCTTGAAAGCTGTGGACATACATGACGTAAAGGGAGAGCTGGCCCCAGCACTGAGTCTTCCATCCAGGAAGATGGTGCACGTTTCTGTGTTTTGGTTGTGTGTTCTGTTCTATCTGATGGTTTCACAGTTTATTCCCTTCCCATCAAGTTTACCCCTGGGACTTCTGGGGACAGGGCCGTCCAGCTGTTGGCATTCCACCCAGCGCCCTGAGTCCACGTCTCCTATGAGTAACTTTGTCTTAGCTTCTGGCGTTTGCACTGTTGGTTTGGTTTCAGTTAGAGCCCTTGGCTTGTCACGAGGGCGTAGCGGGCGGCTCCGTCTGCTGCTCTGGCTTCACGGGGACGACTGTGCATGCTTCCTGTGAAATCACATTCCTCCCATGAGTATTGGGGAGTTTTTAGCAAATTAAGGAAGTTCCTTTTTTCTCGCTTACTTAAGTTACAATTTTTGTAAAAAACAGGAATAGATATTGAATTTGATTATATGGTTTTCTTCCATGTGTTTTTCTCTATCAAGTAAGACATTAGGTTTCCTAATTTTGAGACATGCTTGTATTCCTGGGATTAAAGCCTACTAGATTATGATATATATTCGATTAATTCATTATTAGATTTAAGTTCCTAATACTTTATTTAGGATTTTGGGGTTTTATTCTTAGGCATCATTGAGTGTTTATCTTTGAGGCCTTGTCTGTTTTGTATGAAGGTTATGCTAGTCTCATAGAATGCATTTAGAAACTTTCCATGTTTGCTTTAATTTTCAGGAATAGTTTAAGTTTTCTTTTCCATAAAGGGATTGATAGAATCCATCCTAAAACCTAGGGCATGGTCTGTCTTTGCAAGGAGGAGGAATGAGGATTATGGGTCTTGTACCACCTTTTCAGTTCATGTTAAACTTTGTCATCTATTTTGGGTTTCCTCCCTCTTGAGTGAGTTCCACAACTGATGTTTGCCTAGAAGATTGTCCACATTATGGAGACAAGGGATGACGAGCTTGTGCTCGGAGAGGAGTGATGAAAGTCGGGGGAGTGGTGGCTGTGGGAGAGCTGCTGTGCTCCCCGGCCTGCCTTCCTGGCCTGCTTTGCTGAGAGAGCATCTTCTGTGCCAGAAGGAAATGCCGTGCCCTCTGCCAGAAGGCCAGTGAAAGGCAGGGGCCTCCGAGCCATGGAGATGTCCACAGAAGCCAGAGTCTGGGCTGTTCGATGCCATCTCAAGAGCTATCTAATGTTGACTCAGCTTTTCAAACATGTTGGGCAGGCTCAGCAGAATAGCCCATGAACCCCTGGCTCGCAGCGTTTCTGTGCAGGTGAAAGTCTGCATTGCACAGATCCTTCCCTCTGTGGGTTAAAGGAAACCTCTGCCTGTATGTGTCCTGCCTCATGCTCACTTTGTCAGTGGGGCCTTTTCTTCCCTGGGTCTGCCCAGGAGGGAATCTGGAGAACCAGTGTTTGGGGATTTATTGAACACATTTGCTTCAACTTCCCAATAATTTCTGCTTTTACTTTCTTCCTGCTTTATTGTTTTCTCATGTTGTTTTGTTTCTTTGGCTTCTTGTGTGGAACACACACATTTCAGTCTTTTCCTCTGTTTTGTTCTCTCATAAACGCATTGAAATCTGTGCATGTTCGTCTATGTGTTGGATACATCTTCTGTAATTGATTTGCAGGGCTTTCATTGTCAGTGATTTCCATGGACTGTAATTTCAACTTTGATTTCTTCTCTCCTAAACTACATACATTTTTTTTTCAAATGCATGAATTTTTTTTTGAAATTACTCTTGTTTTGGAGGGTTTATTGGTAGTATTTTCTTGCCTGTGGGATTAAATATGTCCCCCTCTCTTTTTTTTGTTCTAATAATTTAGAAGATACATATCTCATATTGTTAGGAATTATTCTTAAGTTTTCAGTAATTACAAGAAATTTCAGTAATTACATATAGATAAACATCAAGATTTAATCGTTTCATAGCCTCTCCCACCTCAGTAAAACTATACCTTGAACCCATTCTTAATTCCCTATTCCTCTCAAAGTGGTTTCTTTTTTAATTGTGGTAAAATACACATAACAGAAAACATACCATTTTAACCGTTGCTCAGAGTCCAGTACAGTGGCAGCAAGTCTGTTCCCAGTGTGCCTGCCCTCCCCCCTCCCTTACTCCCTCCCCCTTGTCCTCCAGCCCCTGGCTCCCCATATACCTGCTGTCTCTGTGCTGACTCTGCTAGGGGCCCCGTGGGCGTGAAGTCACTCACAGTCTGCAGCTCAGGCTGCTTGGGGCTCTGTACGCACACTTGCTCACACGTCTTCACGCTTTATCTCGGGCACAGGCCAGTACAGGCTGAATGCTCACTTACCGCAAGGACAGCTTCAGCTCTGGGATCTTCACTTCTAAGTGTGCGCTCCTTCATGTTTCCCACGCAAGCAGAACCCATGAAGGAGGTGGGGCGCCAGGGCCACAAGTCTGTGTCGTGCTTTCCTAGTCTGCAGGGGGAGTGACTCGGGCACGGTTTCTGAGGTTCTCCCCTCGCAGAAGCCTGGCTGGCTCTTGCTGGCACTAAGGTTTTCTTGTTTGCATCTCCTTCCTAGATGACAATGAAAACCAAACAGCGCATGCTGACGGAGGACTGGGAGCTTTTCAAACAGAGGCGATTCATTGAGGAGCAGGTGAGGCTTGGGGGTGGGGGGCTGTGCGCCTGCGCAGGGAAAAACACCATTCCCGGGCCACACTGTGGGTCTGCTCCTAACTAGTCTCCCTTATCCATTTCCTTCTCTTCTGTATTTCTCAAGGAAAATCCCATTTATCGAGTGACCACACTAGCCCACAGCCACCCAAGTCCCTGGTGTCTGGTCTCGGAGGCAGCTGGTGCCGTCAAGTCACAGAGCTGGAAGCCAGCCTGCTCCCCTCAGGCCCAATTCACAGGCCTCCCCACATGGGCCTGGGCCAAGCTTTCAATGTAGCTGCTGACAACACAGCTCGCTCCCTCCTTCCCTACAGACTTCCATACCCCTCTGCACCTCCCTGTGGCTGGCTGGGAGCCTTGCCCCGATGGCCTCAGGGCACTCGACTTTGGAAACTTGACTCCCTTGATTCTTCTTCACAAGCTGGCATCTGTGTCTTCCCCTTCCTCAGGCATTGGTGTCCCTTCTCCCATTTTGGTGTCCTTGCCCATGTGGTCTCCACCCACACTGGGCTTGCTCACCGGCTCCCACCCCCCAACCCTTCCCGTGTGGCGTCTAGCCTATCAGATGGCCCTTCTAGCACCAGAGCTGGTCTGTAGGTTTCTTCTCTGCAATCCAGATGCTTGTCTTGTCGACTGGTAGGTAGCTCCTGGATCTGCACCCTTCACGTGCCAGTCCTTGTTCCTGCAGTGGTGTCCTCCCCAGCTGCCCATCCTCCCACCTGCCTGCTTCTGTCATGTGTCACAAATGCCTTTTAACTCGTGGGCCATCTAATGCTGCAGCTCTGCGTGTGTGGGCCTATGTGCCTCCAGGCTATTCTGTTGGGCACCCCCCCCCCAACCTCTGTCTCACCCCCCAAGACTCCCTCCTGCTCAGCCCAGGGTCAGCCAGGCCTTCCAGAGGTGTTTCAGCGATGCCTGGCTCGGTGCTCTGCTCCTGACCTGGATGCCCTCTTTGCCTCTGACAGCATTACCAACAGTGCTTCCTCTGGGCCCTTTGTGGGCCCGGCGCCCTGCTGCTTTTCTGCCAGGGCACCTCCCACATCCATGGTTTCCTCTTCCAGGGTCTAAGCCCCTGGGGGGCTGCGGTTTAGCTCTGCGCTCCTGGTCCCTAGTGAGAACCGAGCACACAGCTGATTCCAGGTAAAGGCTGGGTGTCTGCTGGTGAGGCACCAGCCAGGGCTTCCTGCTCCCCGGCCTTTGTGAGGCTCAGGCCGGTGGCTGCCATGCATTTCAGGTCTGCCCCTTCCCGGCCCTGTCCCACTCTAGGAAACTGTGGTCACTGGCTTCTGAATGAGCATGGCACCTAGTACCATGATTACGGAGAAGCTGGACCACCTGACTGGGGCATGTCTTGCAAAGTTAACCTCTTGTTTGATGGTTTCCTCTAGCTGACCAACAAGAAGGCAGTCACCGGTGAGAACAACTTCACGGACGCCATGAGGCACATGCTGTCGTCCCGGCTCAGCATGCCCGACTGCCCCAACTGTAACTACAGGAGAAGGTGAGCCTGTGAAGTTGTGTGGGCGCGGTGGGCCTGTGGGAGCCACAGCCTTGGCCTGGGCGCTGAGCCCGATAGAGCTCCGTCTGAGCTCTCTCGGCTCTCTGGGTAACTGTCCTTCGTTCCCACTCAGATGTGCTTGTGATGACTGCAGCCTCTCACACATCCTCACTTGTGGTGTCATGGACCCCCCCGTCACTGGCGACATCCACAGTCACCAGCTGCCCCTCCAAGTGGATTCCGCTCCTGACTATCTCTCTGAAATGCGTCCACCTAGCGTGTCCTCAGCAAGCTCAGGGTCAGGCTCCAGCTCTCCCATTACAATTCAGCAACATCCCAGACTCATCCTCACAGACAGTGGCTCTGCACCAACTTTGTAAGTTGTGACTTTGTAATAAGATTTCAGAAATTTACGTAACCCAATAATGAGAAATATGGACAGTAATGTCTACAGAAGTACGGATATCATTATAGTGCTTTTCAAGAAAAAGGATCCTTCATTTTTTAAGCAACTTTTAAAATACGAAATCAGTAAACCCAAACTTTGACACTATCTCAATACATGGAAAAAAAATAAAGTAAATTTACAAATGCTAGTAAAGAAAAAGCCATGTTAGTATGCAGGGAAGTGTCTCTTCAGTTCTGGCTTCATGTTTCCCATTTCGTTTGAGGGTGATCAGCCCGAAGTTCATTCCGCCTCATTGTCCGTTCAGCATTCATGCTTATTCCATGTCTTGCTAAAAACTCAGAAGATCACTTTAGCAAGCGATTGAAAGGTTCTGTTTTCCGTGTTCCCACACTATCTAGAAGTACATTTTGTATGAGCGAGGGGGCTGTGCGGTCGTCGCCAGTTCGCACTGTAGGTGAGTGGCCTCACGTTTTTTCAGAGTTGTGACCCTATCATTTGTTGAGGCTTTCCTTTTGAACTTCTGGATGGGTTGCACATGAATGTGTGTCTTTATTTTATTTAGGTAAACTTAGGTTTGCATTTTGCTTATCATAGAGTGTGTGGGTGTCAGGAGCCCCGTGGAGGCGATGGCCGCCAGCATGGTTCCCCATGGGAGGGATTGTGGCCCTGGCCTCAGGCTACTCAGCGTCTCTCAGATTGCTCACCACTTCCATCTGGATTTCTCCTGACAACTCTGAGGCTTTCCTTCAGAGTCTTGCAGTCCTCAGTATGGATCTGGTCTCAAAACACAAAATAATTCTAAAGGGATTGGCCTGAATGCCATGACTCCTTTGAGTTCGAGCTGCTTTCTAGACCTGGACACCCTGAGCTCTCTCTGGGGCCTGTGAGGGAGGGTCGAGGGTTTCCCAGCTAGCTGTTTGGCAACCTCTAACTAAAACAGACTGAAATTAAACACATATGGTGTTTAAGTAAATTAAAAAAAAAATTATGTTGGAAAAGCCCATCCCTGGTACTGTGTCACACTGATGTCAGGTGTGGGTTCCTGCGCTGTGTTGCGCAGTGGAGGAAGTGCGTTGGGGCACCTTTGTCTTTGGGCCAGGACTGCCCGCAGCTGCACTGGACCTCTGGTCCTTCAGCAGCTAGGATTAATGTCTTCCAAACATGAACTGCGAGGACTTGAAAGCCTCCGTTGTTGACTTTGGTTTGTGTCATCTCTTTCTTGATGTCAGCACTAAGTCGGTTGGAGAGAATCGTGTGCTTGGAGTCTCTGTGCCGCAGGGCTGTCTGGTCTCGGGGGCCCTAGGGGAGCTGCAGCCTGCCTTCATTACACTGAACAAATGACTGAATCACCTCAGGTCGTCTGTGACTTGTGGTGGTGGTGATGTTTCGAGAGTGGGTATGAATGTTGGCCAAGGCCACACGTTCCATAACCTCAGGTGCCGCGGGCCTCAGGAGACCTGAGCAGCCTTCACCTGGTGGGTGCTGTGAGTGCTAACCGTGGTGAGCTCCAGGTTACGGCGTATTGTGTTCCCTCTTTTTCCAAAAATGGGAAGGACATCTGAATTGAGCAATTCTGGACACTCTACTAAATCCGAAAGATCACCAGTTTGTATGATTTTTCTTTCTGGAAGTTATTGTATGCAGAGCTGAAGACGGACTGAGAGGCATGTTTATGGTCACGGCGGGGTGACCATGAATGGTTCGTGCCCTGCACAGTCTGCCCTGATGTGGAGACTGTGTGTCCGCCCTTGTCACACCAGAAAAGCCTATGTTTGAAGTGTCCTTCATTGGCTATAGCCTTAAAAAAAAATTTTTTTTAAGTAAATCTTCCATTTGCCCATTGTTTAGATGTCTTGTTAAAGCTGATATTTAATTCAGATCACGAGTGACTTGTCGAGAGCAGGCTTTGTAGTAAAAAACTTTTAGTATTTTGTCACCTAAGTGCCTTTAAAGTTTTGTTCAACTGGCTACGTCTGAAATTTTGGTGGTTCTTTGTACCCCCTTTAATTTTAATAAAAAATTGTGTCTGCTTGGAAATGGCAGCGAACAGTTGTACACTGAGGCACTTCAAGCCCAATGGAAATACAGTAATAATTAATCCGATTAAATTTTGGCAGTTTCCCAGATATTTTTCTTCTTTTGGTGTTTTGTTTTCCATTCTTCTGTGTAGCACAGATGGTAATCTTTCAGGCATTTTCCCCCGGTGTTCAGGTTACTAGGAGATGTTACCAAGTGTGCGTGGTGCTCAGTGTAATATTCCCGCAAACCAGAACAGCCTGTAAAGGCAGCGTCGGGCTCTGTGGGCGGTGTACTCCCTGTCCCCGGGTGAGCAGCCTCTTGGTGACCGTCTCTGCCTGTCTCAGTTGTAGTGACGATGAAGACGTTGCACCGTTGTCAGCTAAATTTGCTGATATTTATCCACTGAGTAACTACGATGATACCGAGGTGGTGGCTAGTATGAATGGAATCCACAGCGAGCTGAACGGTGGCGGGGAAAACATGGCCCTGAAAGATGAGGTACGGACACCACTTCTTCACAGTGACTAGAGATGGCATCAAGTGGTGATCTGGTGTCTTGTTTGTTTTAGTCTTCCACTTTGAAAAGTATAAATTACAAAGGTTGTTTTTGAAGTCCCCTCAGGTAAGCAGTACCAGCAGCAGCTCTTCAGAGGCCGACGACGAGGAGGCAGACGGTGAGAGCAGTGGGGAGCCTCCGGGAGCCTCAGAGCAAGACGGAGCTCTAGGCAGTGGAAGTCCCAGGAACGAGGAGAGGAAAGCGGACAGTCCACCTCCGTCTTACCCTACTCAGCAGGTACGATTTCATTTTCCCAAACTTTATGTTTTGCTGAGGGTGTCTGTCTTTGTGTATATTTTCTCTAAACATGAGCATTATTGAATGCAAAATTGTGTTACCTTGAATAGTTTCTAAAGATGAGAGCTGGAGAGGATTGAGGCCCACTGATAAAATACACAAACATGGTCCCTCACCCTGTTTTCATCTTGTTCCTCTTGCTTGAATCCACTCGATGGTCTCGATTTTGCAGCATCCCAGAGTCGCTCCAGACAGTTAGCTGTCGTAGAGGGGTTTTTTTGTATGTAAAGAAGCAAAGGGAGGGTTTTTTAAATAAATAAAATAATGGAATGTTAAAATTTCAGAAAAAGTTGATTTTGTAAGGGAGGTTTTTTTCTGGCGGGGGTCTGTTTTTCTGTTTCCAAAAGGTGAGTGTGCAGTAGGCAATGACTGTTTTCTCTTAGAGACTCCTAGTTTTATGAATAGATGCTCACATTGTTCTTTTTCTTTTTTTTTTTAAATTTTTTATTTATTTGTTTGAGAGAGTGAGAGTACGCACTTGAGCAGTGGGTAGGGACAGAGGGAGAGGGACAAACTGATTCCTCGATGAACAGGGAGCTCAGTGCAGGACTCGATCCCAGGGCCCTGGAACCATAACCTGAGTCAAAGGCAGATGTTTAACTAGCTGGGCCACCCAGGCACCCCGCTCATGTAGTTCTTAAATGAAAGGAAGAACAAATGATGGTCGGGTTGCTTGGCTAATTACTTTCCTTAATAGGCAGTATAGGTCCATAGTTGAAACAAGAAAGGTGATAAAAAAAGGTGTTCCATTAAGAAGTCTGGCCCTGGCGTTGTTCACCCTCTGCCCTGCCCAGCACCTGCCCATCTCCAGTTCTAGTCCCAGTAGGTAACCAGTCTTATTATTGTGTCCTTCCAGTGTTTGTTTATGCAAATGCTAATATTTATTCTTCCCCTTTTCTTTGACAAGGCTTATACTAATGCATACTCAGCCCCCCTTGCTTTTCCTCTCAGCATCATATCCTGACTGATTCTGTGTGGAGCACACTTCCTCATCCTCGTCTGCTGCCCTCTCTGTGTGCCAGCAGGTGGACATACCAGAATTCTCTTTCTCTTTTTAGTTCCTGCTGGTGGGGACTTGTGTTTGCTTCCCTTTGTTTTCCCTACATGCTATTCGGTGAGCGACCTTATACATCTGACCTTCCTACATCAATAGGTCTGTTCCTAGGATTGTCACCAGTGGTGGCTTCTCTGGATCTAGAGTGTGATGGTCTCCCCTGCCCCCTAGGAGAGGATGATGTCACAGTCGGGGTTTGGCCAGTGTGGTGAGAAATGGCAGCGCCTTGAGATTTCGGTCTTCCTTTCATTTCCCATTCCATCTTATTGTTGAGATGTCAGACTTCTTATGTTATTATATGTCCTTTATAAGTATGTGATTTGCAGAGATTTTCTCTGGGTCTGTGGCATGTCTATTAGTTGTGTTTTTGTGGTGTTGGTTTTTAAAAAAATTTTATTTATTTATCTATTTGAGAGAGAAAAAGTACACGTGTACATGCACACAGTGAGTGTCAGAGGGAGGAGGACAGAGAATCCCAAGCTGACTCCTTGCTTAGCACACAGAGTCACCCGAGGGGCTTGATCTCTCAACCCAGAGATGAGGCCGAAACCAACCTGAGCCGAAACCAGGAGTCCAATGCTTAACCGACTGTGCCACCTGGGCGCCCCTGTCTGTTAGGTTTTGTGGTATTTTTTGAAAAGCAGAAGTTTTTAATTTTGGTGAATTCCAATTCCTTGATTTTTCCTTTCATGCTTTTGATGTCATGTCCAAGAAAGCTCTGTTTCATTCTGCAAGATTTCTAACTTTAGCTCTCACTTAAGGTGTGGTTCATTTGACTCTGTTTTCCTCACAGTGTGAGGCAAGGGGCTACGTTCAGCTTTTTGCTACGTCAACATCCAGTTGCCCAGCAGCATTTGTTGACAAGAGCCTGTCTTTTCCTGCTGAGTTGCATTAGCCATTTGTTGAACATCAAGGGGCTCTAAATACATGTGTTTGCTGTCTGCACTCTGCATTCTCTGCTCCTGGACCTCTGGGTCCTTTCCCGTGGTGTGTGTGACCTACTCAGTAGTAAGTTTGGACGCGGGTAGGGTCTGCCCCCCAGGTTGGTGGGCCTTATTGAAACTTATGTAGGCTGTTCAGAGTCCTTCGTGTTTCCGTGTAAGTTTTAGAATCAGCTTATTCTACGAAAAAACTGCCTGGATTTTGATAGAGAGTGTATTGACTTCTTGAATACTTGATAGAATTTCACAGCAGACTCCTCTGGGCCTGTTCTCTTCTTTGTGAGGTGATGTAGATCACTTGGAGGAAAATCCAGTCTTAATGGCATTGCATCTTTCAGCCTAGGAATGTGCTGTTCTTTTTCCATTTACTTAAATCATCTTTAATTTCTTCCAGCAGTTAAAAAAATTTCTAGTCAGTGGGTCTTGAATGTATTTCTTAAATTCATTCTTAAGTATTAGATGTTTTTGATTCTGTGAAAGTGATATTTTCTTATTTCAATTTTCAATTTATTGTTGGTAATATATAGAAATACAGTTGATTTTCAGATATTTGTCTTATATTCTGCAGCTTTAATTCGTTTATTCTTTGGTTTCTCTCTGTCTCTCTCTTTTGGTTAAATTCCTTTGGATTTTCTACATGCAAGGTCATGTTGTTTGTGAATAAAGACAATTTTACTTTTTCCTTCTCAGTCTGGAAACACAGCGTCTTCCTCTTGCTTACTGAGCTGGCCAGAATGTCCAGCACAGCACGGCAGAGAAGTGGTACAAGCACACAACTCTGCCTTGCTCCCGGTCCCAGGAGGGAGCCGCCCAGTCTGTGACTAGGATGATCCCAGCTGCACATCTGTTGAGGACGACCTTACCAGGTTGAGGAAATAAATCCTGTCAGCTCCTCTTTTCCTAAGAGTTTTATTGTGAACATATATTGGGTTCTCCAGATGCTCTCTCTGGATCTATTGAAATGTTCTTGTGGTTTCATCCTTCATTCTTTTACTGTGGTGTGTTTCATCAAGTGATTCTTGAATTTTTTTTTTCTTTTTTAAGTAGACAATGTCCAATGTGGAGCCCCCACATGGGGCTTGAACTCACAACCCTGAGATCAAGAGTCGGATCCTTAACCGACTAAACCACCCAGGCGCCCCTGATTCTTGGATGTTAAACCAACCTTGTGTTCCTGGAATAAATCCCATTTGGTCATGGTGTATAAACTTTTTTTCTTTTGTTATGTTGCTGGATTGGTTGCTAATCTTTTGTTAGGATTTTTGCATCCATGTTAATAAAAGGTACTGTTCTGTAGTTATCTATCCTTGTGTCTCTGTCTGGCTTTGAATATCAGGGTAATATTGGCCTCCTAGAATGAGTTGGGAAGTGTTTATTCTGCCTATATTTTCTGAAGAAATTTGTCTAAAGTTGAGATTTCTTAAATAGTTGATAGAATTTACCAGTGAAATCCCAGGGGCCTGGTCTTGTGGGAAGATTTAGAATGTGACTAATTCAAATTTTGTTTACTTGTTATAGGTTTAGTCAGATTTTCTATTTCTTCTTAATTTAAAATTTTTATGTCTTTCTAGGAATTCCTCCATTTCATCTACACTGTCTCCTTTGATGGCATGAGGTGGTTTATTATATTCTTCTATGATTCTTTTAGTTCTGCAGGATATGGAGTGATGTTAGTTCATTAGTTGGGTAATTTTGTCTTTTTTTTTTTTAAACCTTCAGTCTGGCTAAAGAATTACCAATTTCTGTAAAAAAAAATTGGGGGTTTTATTAATTTTCTGTTTTTCTCTTTATTTCATTGATTTCTGTTTTAATCTCCATTATTTCTTTCCATTGACTTTGGGTTTAGTTTGTTTTTCCCTGTCTAGCTTGTTGACTCCAAGTTTTGGTTATGGATTTTAGGACTTCCGAATATAGTGAGACCTGTTTTATGGCCTGACATCTAGTCTGTCCTACATAATGTTCTATGTATACTTGAAAATAATTTGTGTTCTGCTCTTGTTAGATGGGGTGTCCTATGAATAAAAGTTTGGTCAAATTGATAGCGTTATTCCAATTCTCTGAATCTTTCCTGATTTTGTGTGGTTCTAAAAATTCCTGAGAGACATACTGACATATTCATATCACTGCCAGAGTGTCTATTCCCTTTTCAGATGAGCCAAATTCATGTGTTTGGGACAGTGTTGTTGGCGGTGTATGTGTGTGATTGTTACTCCTTCTTGATACACGTCGACTCTTTAGTCATTATGAGATGCTTCTCCACTAGCTTCTCTCATCTGCGAGAGTATTTCATCCCACCAGCAGAGTCGCTCTGGCAGCCGGAGGGTTACTGTATGCATGGTATCTATTTTTTCATCCTTTGAATTTCAGCTTCTTTGTATCTTTGAATTTAAGATTTGTGTTTGAATCCTATAGTTGGGTTTTGTATTTGTACCTTGTCCATCAGTCTCTGCCTTTTGTCTGGAGGGCGTTGATGTCAGTCACATGGCTTTGCCACGTGCAGCTGCCACTTTGTTTCCATAGGTTTTGTGTTTTTCGTTTCTCTGTTCCCCCTTTACTCACTTTTTTTGTATTAAGATTTTTAGTGTACCGTTTAAATCTGCTGTTGATTCTTGTTTTTTAAGGGCTGTTGGGAGTGGGAAGAGCCCCAGGCAGAAAGGCCAGGCTCCTGCTGCTCTTACGTTCTAGCAAATTGGCATGAATAAATGCTTCTGGATTTGCTGTTTCCCTTTGGTTGATTTTCAGATCCTCAAATGATTGCTTTGACAGTTGCATTCATTTTTACCCTTGTTTTGAGGGAGAGGAGCCACTGACTGCTTCATGTCACCCTCGCTGAGTCCCATCTCTGGTGCCTCTGTCTGGCAGCATCTCAGTGGAACCACTCCTGAGCTGCGGGAGCCCCGCCCATGCCAGTGCTCTGTCCTCCTGGGCTCCAGTTCTTCTCTCCCTCTCCCCTAAGCCACCCTTGCCGGTCCCCTGTCCCTTCACAGACAGGCCCAGGCGCAAATGGGTGTGACTGCTACCTGAGCTGACACCCGGCCAGGGAGTGAGGTGTTCATCTCTTCTCTTCACAGGTCTCCTTCATCCCAGGCTCTTGGGGTCCCTTCTGTACTTTACAAGGAGGGCTTTGGACAACTCGAGGTGTCACGGGAGCCCTGTTCAGCAGAATGTGACTGACAGTTTAATTCACACCAGTCTTTTTTTTTTTTTTCTTTCCTTTTAGGTTGAACTTTTTACTTTTTTTTTCCCTTTCCTTTTAGGCTGAACAAGCTGCAAACGCTTGTGAATGTCATGTTTGTAAGCAAGAAGCTTCCGGACTGACGGCATCAGCGATGACTGCAGGAGCCCTTCCCCCGGGCCATCAATTCCTAAGCCCCGAGAAGCCCACACACCCTGCCCTACATCTGTACCCCCACATCCATGGACATGTGCCTCTGCACGCCGTCCCACACCTGCCCCGCCCTCTCATCCACCCTACCTTGTATACGGCGCCCCCCTTCGCACACAGTAAGGTAAGTCAGGGCAAAGAGGGCCGGGAAGCTCACCTGTCACTACGATTGTACAAGAAGTGCATATTGTAACAAACAAAAATCTATAAATTGGCAACTTGTCTAGGACCGAGTCTGCTCTTGGTAGGAAGGTCCTCAAATGTCTCCTTTTACCATAATCTCTCAGCTCTCAGAATTTTGAACATTCACAGTTGTAAAAACCATCACAAAAGTCGTGATGTACTCCTTCAGAATTACCTAGAATGTAAAGTTTTCCAAATGATGTTGGTGGAACGGGTTGTACTTGGGGGAACTGCATACATGGCTCTGCTTACCCATACGCCAGTTCATTTCTTTGCTTATGGCCTTCTAGGGCCTGGCTCTTTTTTTTTTTAAGATTTTTATTTATTTATTTGACAGAGGGAGGCCACAAGTAGGTAGAGAGGCAGGCAGAGGGAGAGGGAAGCGGGCTCTCTACTGAGCAAAGAGCCCGACGTGGGACTCGATCCCAGGACCCTGAGATCATGACCTGAGCCAAAGGCAGAGGCTCAACCCACTGAGCCACCCAGGTGCCCCAAGGGCCTGGCTCTTCGTTGTAATGTTGCACAGATAAGATACAGTGAGTACAGCCTGGGTCCTCTGACACTAGCTGGGCTCTTCAGTGTCTGAAATAACTAAAGGAGGAATCCTAAGCGTAGTGTGAGAGAAGGTCACAGCGCCGTGCAGGCTGTTGGGAATCGACTGGAGGCACAAAGGAAAGGGCCTCCCAGACCAGCTATGCTCAGAGGCTGTTCCGAGACGGAGTGAGCATGTAGAAAAGGTTTGCTTTTTACATAGTTCTTCTCAGAGAGAACCCCATGCTACTATTTTCGTAGCTTAGATTTTACAGTGAAATTTTTAGTTTTCCCCAAACTCTATAGATACATTATTTAAAACAGTGATTCTCAGCTGGGAGAAGGGAGGACGACATGGGATGGAAGGGACTTTTTTAGGCTACACGAACATTTTCTTTCCCCATGGGGCATCTGCTGTGAAGTAGGGTGTGTGTAGCCTATCAGTGGGCTTTTTTGCTGTTTGTTTGCTGGGAAGGGGCACCTAACCACTGATTTAGAAGAGAATAAAATCAGTCTGTCACGTTCTATTGCAGTAAGTACTTGGTAACTGCCACATTGATGCTTGAATTTTGTTAGATTGAATGTCGCTCAGTTTGGACATTTAATGATGGCTTTATTAGTAGAGTGATTTGAAGGAGGATTTTCTGGTGTGTACTCAAAGCCAAGCTGTCTTCATGGTTTGCCTGGTCTCTAGCCTCTTTCCCTCTGGGTGAGTGTATGGTGGGGAGGCTGTCCATTCTGTTCTTACCTGAATACAGCTTCCCTCTAGCCCCTGGGAGCCGCCTCCAGGAGAGAGTAGAGAATTCTTCTGTTGAAGAATCAGTTCCTAAACATCTTCAAGTAAAGTAGTAAAATTGATAATTCCAAAAGGCTATTGGGATGTTCGGTTAAAATGATTTTTTCCCCCTGACTTTTTTGGCCTTTTCTCAGGGCATTATTGGTAAAGGGTATAAGAGAAGAAAAATATTTTGGGGGCATATCATCTGTATATAAAATATATTTAATACCTTGTAAACTTCAATCCAGTAGATAGTTGGGGAGGATTCATGAGTAGGAAGTGCAGAGAACGCGCTAGTAAGCTTTTATTTCCATCACTTTGCTACTGATGTCAGGACTATTCACAGATGCTTTTATTTTATTCACGATTTTATTTATTTGTATTTGCAAAAGCGAGCGAGAGAGAGAGACTGCCAGCATGAGCAGTGAGGGAGGAGCAGAGGGAGAAGCAGACCCCCCGCCCTGAGCAGGGAGCCTGATGCGGGACTCAGTCCCAGGACTCCAGGATCATGACCTGAGCCGAAGGCAGACACTTAACGACTGAGCCACCCAGGCACCTCCACTGATGTTTTTAAGATACATTAGCTAGATGCCACGTCTGTTTAGAAAAATGAGATGCATTTGGCAAAATACTTCCCTTGAATCTGGTATAAAAATGTTTCCCTAGACAAGCTTGCACTGTCACTTGAGTCTGTGTATTTTGAGTTAGTTTGACTTAGTTGCATACTGTGAGTCCATGGTGTGTTCACAGCCCCATAGGAGTTGGTAGAAGCCCCTTCTAGAGATGCACACATGTCTTCAGTTACATCAGAGCAGGCTTATCGGCGGAATCCCCTACATGTGGGTGGGAGGCAGAGATGCAAGTTGAATGAAGGTGAAGGGCGGCTGTGAGTGTGAAGCTCAGCTGCTTCTGTGTTTGTGTTCTTTAGGCCTTCAGGGATTTTTGCTCTTGGTGAGGTGGCATTTGTTGCCGTTAGGACTTTATATTATTGTAGTTGTAATTCTTTTAATTCATACTCTGGCTATTGTGGGTAAGTACTTAGTACTTAAAATGCTTGGGATGAGTAGTATAGAAAAAAATATTTTTTAAAGATTTTATTTATTTATTTGACAGAGAGAGATACAGTGAGATAGGGAACATAAGCAGGGGGAGTGGAAGAGGGAGAAGCAGGTTCCCCGCTGAGCAGAGAGCTCAACACGGGGCTCGATCCCAGGACCCCAGGATCAGACGCCTAACAACTGACCCACCCAGGCACCCTGAAAAATTTGTTTTTGAACTTAGAGAATAACTTGAGGACCGTTTTTGTTTTCAAATGTCTTTGTACCAGTGATACATTTAATTTATATTTGAAATACAAGTTATTTGAAAGTTAAAAAGTAGTTATGGGAGAAAGATCCAGTAGTGAAATTCTAGACAAAAACTAAAACTGTATGGCAAAAAATTTTATTTGAAGTTGTTGGGGATTTCCCAGCTATCTTTTTGGTACTGATTTCTGCTTTAATTCCACTGTGGTCTGGGAACAGGCATTGTGTGACTTTAGTTCTTTTGAACATGCTATGGAGTGTTTCGGGGGCAGAGCTGGTGTGTCTCCGTTAGCACTCCAGGTGAGCTGGAGAAACGTGCATACTCTGCTGTTGCTACGTGAGGCAGGCTGTCCTCGGACATCACTTACCGGTGACTGACGGTGCTGCTAAGTCCGAGATGTCCTTCCTGACCTGCTGCTGAATCTGCCTGCTCAGGGCACAGTGCTGTCAGTGTCTCAGGCTTCCACAGCAGACTTTCCCCCTCCTGCAGTCCTGTCTGTTTTTGTCGCACTGAGTCTGGCACTGCGCTGTTCGGTGCTTACATATTTAGGGTTGTTACATGTTCCTGGGGAGTTGACCCTTTTATCATTATGGAATGCCCTTCTTTATCTCCGATAATCTTTCTACTCCGAGGTCTGACATGTCTGAAGTTAATACAGGTGCTCCAGCTTTTCGTGAGTGCCAGCATCATATATCTTTCTCCATCTCTTTCCTTTTAACTTGCAGGGTCTTTATGCTCCCAGTAGGTTTCTTGTCGATACCTCTAGGTGGAGTTTGTTTTTTTAATAGACTCTGATAATCTCTGTGTTTTCATCTGTATACTTAGACTAGACACATTTAAAGTAATTTTGGATGTGTTTGGGTTAATAGTAACCATCGTTCTGTTTTCTGTTTATTACCAGAAACTTCTTTTTCTGTCTTCTCTACTTTTAATTAAGCATTTTTGGATTCTGTTTTATCTTCTGTCTTTAGCATATTGGTTATGCTTTAAAAAAATGGTTTTTAGCAGTTGTATTAGAATATGCATTTTAACTAATCTGAGTCCCCTTCAGATAACACTGTTCTGCTTCGTGGTAGTGTAGGTACCTTTTCCCAGAGAGTTCCCGATCCCTCCCTCCCGTCGCCTGTGACATTGCTGCTGCTGTTCTCACAAATCTGTTCATCAGTGGCCCAGTACGTTGTTACTGCTAATACCGCACACAGAGTTACCTTTCAGATCAGTTAGTAGGCAGGAATAGGTTCATTTCACTGGCATTTACTCCTTCCCCATTGCCCATCCTTTTTTCGTGTAGATCCAGGTTTCTGACAGCTTACATTTTCCCACTGCCTAAAGAAAATATCCTCACCTTTCTTGTAGGGCAGGTCTGCTGGTGATGAGTTCCCTCAGTGTTTAGTGTGTGTGTATCTGAGGAGGTCTTTCTCCTTCACCTTTGAAGGGTAATTTCACTGGATGCAGAATTATAGGTTGGTGGGGTTTTTTTCTTTCAACACTATAAAAAAATTTCACTCTGCTCTTCTCTTGTTTGCATGGTTTCTGACCAGATGTCCTCTGTGATTCTCCTCCTTGTTCTAGAGGCAGAGGGCACCCCGACCTACCCCCTTCCACCTCTTCCCCAAGGTTGCTTTCAAGGGTTGTGGTTTTTTTGGTTTTTGTTTTTTGTTTTGTCTTTGATTTCTTGCCCCCCCCCCCCTTTTTAATGAAATGCCTAAGTATAGATTTGGGAGTGGTTGTTTTTTTTTTTTTTCTCTACTTGGTGTTCTCTGTGCCTCCTAGATCTGTAGTTTGGTGTGTGTCATTAATTTTGGAGTGTTCTTAGCCAATATTCCTTCAAATACTTCTTTTCTCTTTCTTCTTCTGGTATTCCATTTCCTGTTACTATCTTTTGAGATTAGATGTTTTATCTATTTTATGTCCGTGGTGGTAGTTTTCTAGTTTTGGTGGGTGTTTTTGTTTTTGTTTGTTTGTTTGTTTGTTTGTTTGTTTTTAAAGATTTTATTTTATTTATTTGACAGACAGAGATCACAAGTAGGCAGAGAGGCAGGCAGAGAGAGAGAGGAGGAAACAGACTCCCTGCTGAGCAGAGACCCTGATGCGCGGGACTCAATCCCAGTACCCTGGGATTATGACCTGAGCTGAAAGCAGAAAGCAGAAGCTTTAACCCACTGAGCCACCCAGGGCCCCTGTTTTTGTTTTTTTAATTCTTGTTTCTTTTTGCATTTCAGTTTAAGGAGTTTCTGTTGACCTGTCTCAATGCTCACTGATTCTTTCCTTGGCTGTGCCCTATCCACTGATGATCGGTTCATCAAAAGCACTCTTTGTTTCTCTTTCAGTGTTTTTATCTCTAGTTTTCTTTATTCATTTTTAGAGAGTCCCTCTCACTGCTCACATTACCTGAGAAAACTAAAGCACAAAAAAAATTGAGTAATTTGCCTGAGGTCACACAGCTAGTAAAAGGGGAAGCTGGTGTCCCAGCCCGTCAGGCTGTGCATCCCAAAAGCTGAGAACAGAACTGGTGTTCATGTCCAGCTTTGTCACTGGCCACACCTCCCAGGGACTGGAGTCTTGGGCTCTTGCTCCCACAGCCCCAGCGATTGTCCTGATGGCCCCGAAACCCCTCGTCTCCACTGCCACCGCCTCCTTGTCTCTCGGGCCCTGACTGCTTCCTGTGCTGGCCTCTCCCCCGCCAGGCAGAGGCCAGGTGGCAGTGGCTCTGATTCAGGCTCTGCAGCCTGTCTGGCTGTGGTGCAGTTGTCCGTGGGGCTGTCCCCTTCCTTCCTGACCTCTGCCCAGCCAGCTGCTTGGGTTCTGCTCTTAGGAATCCTCCTGAAACCCTCCCACTCGACTTTGCAGCACTTAGGGCCCAGTTCTGTGTCCCCAAGAATGAGATTCCCAGGCGTTGTTCCCGGTGCCAGACCTGTAGCTTCTTGGGGTGGGGCCTGTTGCAGTGGATGCTGGGCTGGGGAGAGCCTCGTGCCCATATCGGCAAGGTGCTGGGGGCCACAGAGCCAGGAGTCGCTTGAGGGAAGGCAGGTATTAAACCAGCAGGCGACCAGTACGTCTTGAATTCTAACTGTTGTAAGTGCTGAGAGGGAAAACTGTAGTTTCTAGGTGTGTTGTACAGGAAAGCCCATCTTGGTCTTGGGTGCTGGATGGCGAGGACAGGAGGCAGTGATGACTTCCTTGAGGCAGGGACATTGAGTTGAGGCCTGAAGGATGAATGTGAGTCAGCAAGGTTGTAACGGGCTGAGGTTAAGATGTTAACCTCAGATTTAACCTTAAACTGGATTCAGCACAAGGAAAGTTCAAGGTCAAGAAGGAACTTGGGTTTGAGGACCAAGGGAAGGCCTGTGTGTCCAGGAGCTTGGGGGAACAGAAGGGACAGGGATAAGATTGGCCAGACCATGTGAGAGACTTTAAGTTCCATTTTAAGAGCAGTAGGAAGATTTTGGTGCATCCTAAGGGAGTGACTCACTCTTACCTTCACCAAAGCGCACTCTGGCTGCTGTGAGGGAAAGGCCTGGGAGGAGGCTGGGGTTGAGCCGTGGGGGCTTTCGGCTCAGGTAGTAAAGGCTAGGGCTGGGGGGTGTAGGCTGAGAGGAGGAAGGGCCCAAGGATGCCAGGGGTGTGCAGGGAGCAGCCAGCGGCCACTTGGTGAACGTGTGGTCCCAGCCACCCTTCCTCGGTGCCTTCAGATAGCAGTCTGCCCCAGCAGGGCCCCGTAAAATCCATAGTTCCTTAGACTGCACGGCACGTGGCCCAGGTGTGAGACATAGTTGAAGAGCTTTACCACTCTCTGTCAGTGATTCCAAAGTTGGCTTTTGAGCAGTGATCCTTACAATGTCCACTGTGACTCAGCCCTGGGAGCGACTCGCACACAGCCTGTGCCAAGGGAGGGATGCTGTAAGCTGCTGAGTTGTCTCGAGTCTGGTAGGTTCCCTGAAGCATCAGTGACTGGGAAGATGTACTCCTGGTTCACATGTGAGCAGTGGCATGCGGTGTGCCCGCCGGGCGGGTCCGTGCTGTTCGAGACTCCGCCTGCAGTGAGCATGGCCCCCCAGGGATGTCCATCGTGGGATCTGTCTGTGGTTTAACTACATACATAAGCAGAACATGAATTTTGATATGTGATCAGAGCCTTTTCTTTTTTAGGGTTTACCGCCAGCCCCTGTTCCGAATCCCGCAAACAAGCATCAGGTATTCAATGCGTCTCTTCAAGACCATATTTATCCGAGCTGTTTTGGGAACACTCCAGAGTGGAACAGTTCTAAGTTTATAAGTCTTTGGGGATCAGAAGTGATGAATGATAAGAACTGGAATCCTGGCACTTTCTTGCCAGATACAATTTCTGGTAAGGAACTTGTTAAAACTTTCTTAAAGGTTTAAAATGACCTGAGCTGGGTGGATTGCTGTCTCTGTTACTGCGGTCCCCCAGTAGATGCCTCAAGCTAGTCGGGTCCCCCACCTCAGCCGCTCCTGGAAGGCCCCTCTGCCTCATCCCCTGCCCCAGCCATCCACGTCCGCCGCCAGCCAAGTCCCGCTGCCTGAACGGGGCAGAGCAAGTGCTGGCACTCTGTGGCTGCTGCCAGCACGGCAAGCTCTCTGGGGCCCTGTGCACGACAGATCTCTCTGTGCCCCAGCACCGCTGAGCCTCTTATCTCCAGCCCTTGGTGTTGGGCCTGTGGTGCTCGCAGGGGCCTTGCAGCCATGCCACCATCCACCTCAGTGCTCTGACTTAGGTTCCTTTCCTGGTGCTGTACTGACCTTACAAGGGGTCTGTCCTCTCTGACAAGTTCCTTCCTCACAGCCCTCAGCTGCCCAGGTACAGCTGTCATTTCAGGCGCAGGGAAAGGTGCGCCTGAAGAGGGGCTGGTTGCACATTTAATCTGTGTCTTCACAAGGTTAGAGCCCACGGTGGCCCCACACCCAGACCCTGCATGTGCTCAGAAAAGCTAACTACACTTGACATCTCTGCGTGGAAGGGGTTTTTAGCTGTGTGACCTTGTGCAAGTTGTTTAGCCTCTCTGAGCCTCAGGTTCTCTATCTTTAGGATGGGACTAATAGTACCAAGCTCACAAAGTAGCTTTAAGACAATAAGTAAAATAACTTTGAGAAGGCACCTAGCATGGGATTAATACATAGTAGGTGCTCAGTGCCTTTTTTTTTTTCCCCTGGAGAGAAACTGATTGACTAGCATCCTCCCAGTGAAGTCCCAGCTTCGGTAACAGCCCCAGTGTTAGTTCAGTCAACAGATGTCCCTTAGGTTTTAGTAACGTATTTCTAGAGGCCTTACTTGTCTCATTCTTCTCCAAAGGGAGTGACATACTAGGACCAACACTCTCAGAAACAAGACCCGAACCCCTTCCACCTCCATCTAGTGGTGAAACGCCTACGGTTTCTGAGAGCAAGGAGAAAAAAAACGCTGCGAAAAAGAAATGCTTGTACAATTTCCAAGATGCTTTCATGGAAGTGAACAAAGTCGTGATGGCCACATCGTCAGCCACATCCTCTGTGTCCTGCACGGCCACCACGGTGCAGTCCAGCAACAGCCAGTTCAAAGTGTCGTCCAAAAGGCCTCCTTCCATAGGTAAGGCCCACCAGCTCACGGAGACCCTCAGGGCAGCTCAGCGTGTCCACTGCTTCTTTAGCATCTCTGTGATTGCCGTGTCCCTGGTGTGGCCAGAGGCCTGGTGTAACTGACACCAGAGAATGCTTGCACACAGCACGTCCTCTGGGAGTTGGACCCGAGTTTCACTGCCCCACAAACTTCCTCTGGGGATTTGCCACGCCGGCTTGCCTTTCTTCTTGGTACCTGCTGCTTTGTGAGAGGAAGAGGTCACTGCTGTCAGGTCACATGGAGGAATTCTTAGTCTCCTGAAAACAGAAGCCTGGTGGAGAGGGAGCCGGTGGGGCTGCTAGCCGGCCTGGGGTGCAGCCCCTGCTGCCACTGCATCTGTGGTGTGTGGGGAACATGGCTGCCTGCACTGGCATGAGCACAGGGAGTGGGGTTCTGGAAGCAGAGGTCGGGAGCCCACAGAAACTGGCTCTAAGGGCGCTTGCTAGCCACAGTCAGGACAGTTGGAGCATTGGAAAGAGTAATGGGATGGACAATAGCACACATGGTCAGGAATCCCCCTGGTGTTCAGAAAGGAGGGGGGTAGGGAAGCTGCTCCCTGATAGGACAGACAGAGAAGCCCCCTGTGCAGCCAGCAGGGTGACTGTCAGCCCAGGTGATCATCCCCAGTGGTCATTAAGAACATGGCTGTCCGTGTGGGGAACACTGTGTCCTCCCTGTGTGGGAGCAGCATTGTTGCTCGCACACGGATCAGACGTGGCCACTCCATCGTGAAACGACCCCGTGAGGGCCTTTTGTGTGGTCACGGGGGAAGGAGCCAATGCAGCCTTGGCAGGAGTTGTGCCCCTAAGATATTTTGGTCGACTCAGACATAACAGCATGAGCCCAGACTGGGGGGCAGCTGTCCTCAGTGGAGAAAATGTCTGTGTTGCTGTAGGAAAAACGCTTAGAAGAGGGCGGGTTGGTGAAGAGCTACTAATGGCTGAGCAGGGAAGATGGGAGAGGGATGGGGTCGCACTTGGGGTGGGAACGTCATGTGGATGGCACAGGCCCGGGCTCTGGTCACACCAGGCAGCTTCGTGCCCGGGGCTCGCGCTGAGGTATAGAGGGTGAGTGCAGCCCCCGTGGCGTGTGTGGGAGGGATACGTGCCATGGGGTGTCTGACAGTGGTGGGTGCAGGCGAGGGGCACAGGCGGGGTTCCTGGCACCGTTCCTCAGAGTTCCTGCAGCTCTGAGCATCCTCACATTAAGCAGTCAAGGATGCTCTAGTGAAAGCAGACGGACTCTGGTCTGCCGTCCTCAGCACCCCTCTGCGTCCCCGCCCACAGGTGAGGTGTTCCACGGCGTCAGCAAGGAGGACCCCCGACACGCGGTGCCGGCCGCCCCGAGGAACAGCCCCACGGGCCTGGCGCCGCTTCCCGCGCTTGGCCCGGCCTCCTCGCCACACTTGGCCGGACTCGCAGCCCCAGCCTTCCCCAGCAGCGCCGCCGGGTCCCCAGGCTTTGTGGAGCCGCGCAAGAGCTTCTGTCCCGCCCCAGGAGCCCCCCCGCCCCCAACGACCGACGGCCCCCTCAGCGCCCCTCCCAGCGTATGCAGGTGAGCCAGCGCCTGCCTACCGCTCTCCCCCATGGGGTGGCTGGTGTGGGCGGAGAGGGGGGTGTAGCCGGTAACTGGCCTGTGTGTGGCTTCGCAGTGACCCCGACTGCGAGGGCCACCGCTGCGAGAATGGCGTGTACGACCCGCAGCAGGACGACGGGGATGAGAGTGCGGATGAGGACAGCTGCTCCGAACACAGCTCCAGCACCTCCACCTCCACCAACCAGAAGGAGGGCAAGTACTGTGACTGCTGCTACTGTGAGTTCTTCGGGCACGGCGGGGTAAGTGCCCCGGGGGCCGCGGGTGGGTGCCGGGCACCGGCAGTCCCCGTCGGCACTGAGCTCTGAAGCCGGCGCCTCCTGCTTGGGTGCCCTTGTCCTCCAGAAACAGTAACAGATGTTCACCCCAAGATCTCCCTGTAAGGGTTTCGTGACTGCATGTGTTCATTTCTTTGGGAGCTGGGGACCTCCTGACCAGCCAACCAGGGAGTCGTCAGGTGCGGATCGTCCCAGGCCATGCAGTAGGGCGCTCGCTGTGCGGTGTGTGCTGGGGGACTCCTAACGGTCTGTCCCTCCAAGTCGTGGGAGGGAAAGCAGGGGCTGGTCATTCCTCTTTCTCTACCTTTGTTCCATCTGCATTTGCTAAACATATGCACACACGTTTCAGTGTCAGGAAGAAGTATTGGCAGCGGGGTTGAGGGCAGTTTTCTTTTTCCCTTTTGGCACTGAACAAGGCACCCACAAAGGGACGGAAAGATTCTACAAATGCATTTATTGACACAAAAAGATAATCACACTGTATAATGTAAGAGGTAGATTAATTGGCATGTGTGATTTTATTTTTTCTTTTCTGGCTTAAAAATGTCTATTTGTGTACATGCTTTACCATAGTTTTCATGAATGTGTAAAGGTTGAGGGGTCGGTGCCAGAACTAACCTTCTGGTCACTCTGGGACAGGTTTTTCTTGCTGCTGCCACTTGTTTACCTTCCTTATTTTTCACCGTGAGCATGTATTACCAGCGTAATAAGAAAAACTTTCATTTTTAAAGATATGTTCTGAAATTTGCAACATTCAGCCTCATTAAAACTTGAAGCTTCATTCAGACACGCTCTCCTTTAACTGCCTTAGCCTCCGGCCGCGCCGACAAGTAGAAACTACGCAGAGATGAGGGAGAAGCTTCGTTTGCGGCTGACCAAGAGGAAGGAAGAGCAGCCTAAAAAGGCAGACCAGCTCTCAGACAGAGAGAGTGTGGTTGACCATCGAAGGGTGGAGGACCTCCTGCAGTTCATCAACAGCTCAGAGACCAAGCCTGTGAGCAGCACTCGAGCCGCCAAGCGAGCCAGACACAAGCAGAGGAAGGTAAACTGCGTCCCGGCGCGGGCTGCGGTGGGCCTCGGGGCCACAGGGCCACGCTGCTGCCACAAAGGCCCCTGACCATCTCTATCTCTGCAGCCTGAGCTGGAGGTGGGCAGAAGCCCCAGGGTGTGTTTTCAGGACACGGCTTCCCCTTTTGTGTCATGGGTTTATTGATGGATCTCAAACAAGCCTTTGGGTCCCTGTGCCCCACGTGGGCGGCCATAGCAGACCCTTGGCCTCTCTCCCAGGGAGGTTGAGGACGGGGCCCCTGGCATTGAGAGAATAGAAGGGGGTCACTGTGGGCTTTTGGAGACTGTGGGCAAAGAAGTTACTTTGACATGAGGCTGCGATAGGGCCTTTGCCACAGCAACATTCTTAGGACATAGTTTAGGTGCTCTCCATCCCCCGCTCCTTGTCCCCACTGGCAGAGGAGAGTCAGGCAAAGCCATCCCAGAAGAGGGCAGGCATGCGGCATAGGTGTCAAGGGTCAAAGAGTAAGATGGACAACCCTTGCGGATGGCCCTGGGCACCTCACCACAGGGTGTGGGTTGCACGGAAGCAGGCATCTACCAAGACTAGACAAGTTGGCCCAGCGGCGGACGTGGCATGCAGAGGCGGTCTGCTAGCAAGTGAGACACGGTGCTCTTCACTTCCTGTTCCGGCTCCAAGCGAGGGGACCAATAGCGTCTGCTCTTTGGGATGCCTTAGCGGCCCAGGGCTGCGCGATACTGCGGCCGTCCTGGTTTCAGCTTCCTAAGGAGCCAGGCCACAGCAGGCAGATCCCGGCATGCATAGAGGGGAACCTGCAAGGGTGACAGGGTCTCTGCCGGCAGGATGGGTGACTGGAGAAGAGGCAAGGCCTCTGCGAGGCCCAGCAGACATCGAACAAGAGGACACTCCCAGAGAGTGCTGGGGATGGTGCCTCCACTTTCAGCTGCTTGTGATGTGGATGTGGAGATCGTTGTGACTGGATCACCCGCTAGGAGCCCTGCTTGTACCTTGCGGTCCTAATCAAGGTCCAGTTTGTGGGCTTTGAGGAGATGGGGGTTGGCCCCGCCCCACTAGAGTAGGCAGTGCGACCTATTCTCCACTTGGGTGTTAGGTCAGGGCCCCCTCACCCTGTGTGCTTGGTGCCCTGCACCCCATCTCCGCAGAGTGTCTGGGTGACAGGTTGTTGAAAGGAAGGCACCACATACCTGCTTGTGGGTTCCCTACAGCTCCTGTCCTGGGGTGGGCTTGCTTCGACCTGTGCTGGTGGAGACACTCTGCTCACTGGACACTGGATACGGGGGCACTCTAGGAGTGGCCTCCAAGGCTTCACTTTGAACACATGAAACAAGGGTTTTAAATAAGGTTTACTTGAACTGTCAAGTTAAATTTTTAAAATATCTGTAGTTAAATTTTTAGCATAATTTTATATTTAAGTTCTTCAAAATAACGTTTGCCTTTGTCAAATATTGCTTACTGGAATGTTGTAAAAAATAACTTGAAACCTGGGAGGACTTTTATTTTTTTTTGAATTCCATTTTTTTTTTTTTGGAAGGACTTTTAAATATAAAATGTATTTGCCAAAGTCTTTTACTGGAGGAGTTCAGGGATGCAGAGTCATGCACTCTTCACAGCCTTCATTTGTTTTCTGAGCAAAAGGAATCGTTTCGGTGGAGGCCCCTGGAATAGGAGTCACCAGTGAAGTCCAGTCTTCACTTGACTGAAAATGAACTTCATGCCAAGCTGGAGGGCGGAAGTAGCCAGTGTCTGCTGGCCGTGTGACGTGGAACATGTTAGGGTGCCGCTTGCTCTGTCACACTGGTGGACATATGTTGGGAGTTTGGATGCTCTGCTAGGTTGGAAAAAAGGAATTCAAGTTTTCAGTACACATTCTGTACCTGCCCCATTGACATGTACGTGAAGGCCCAGCCTGGCCTGGAGAAGCAGCACGCCAGCCACTGGTTAGCTAGTTAGTCCTGTCATCCAGCCACTGCACACGAACGGGAGGCTGATGCAGCAGCTGCTTTGACCTTGCTTTATTTTATTAATTTATTTTTCTAGCACACTCCACACCCAGCGCAGAGCCTGGTGCGGGGCTCGAACTCACGACTGTGAGATTGAGACTGAGCCGAGATCAAGAGTCAGATGCTGAACTGGCTGAGCCACCTGGCACCCCTGACCTTGTTTTAAAGAAGTGCCACTAGGGCAAAAGCTCTAAGGGAGATCTTGTTAACCAGCACCCCCCACCCCCGCCACAACCAATAAAGTAACAAGTGTACACTTTAGTAGAAAGATTAAATCTGATCATTCTGGAGAGTAAAATAATTTAGGTTAGGTATATTTTAAGCTATTTGGCTTATTATAAGCTGTTTCAGGGTTTGTGTTCTTACTATATGATTTGTTTTTAAGGTTTTTGTTGTTGTTGTTTTTAATGCCTTAACGTAAGAACGCTCAACTGTTGTCTTAAGTCGCCTCTTCTTTTCCCACGGCAGCTGGAGGAGAAGGCTCGCTTGGAAGCAGAGGCCCGGGCCCGAGGGCACCTGCACCTCCGTGAGGAGCAGAGGCGGCAGGAGGAGGAGGAGGAATTTCAGCGGCTTCAGGAGCTTCAGAAGCTGAGGGCCGTGAAAAAGAAGAAGAAGGAGAGGCCAAGTAAAGACTGTCCCAAGTTGGACATGCTTGCTAGAAACTTCGAGGCAGCAGCAGAGTCTGTATCTAACTCTGAAAACATGCACAATGGCTCACTAGAGCAAACGGAAGAACCAGAAACCTCATCTCACTCTCCTACCAGACATGGGGACCACATGGAGCCGGAGCCGGGGCCGGGGGCTGACGGGGACGCTGCCAGCCCCGTGGACTCCAGGGACTCCAGGTTCCTCCTCCCAAAGGAGGTCAGTGCAAAGCAGCAGGAGCCACTGTCTTTTCTCCTTGACATGGTGCATCAGCACAAAGAAGGGAGCGGCAAGCAGAAGCTCAAGCAGACCAGCAAGGCCAGCAGCGAGCCGGCGAGGAAGCCAGCCGAGCCTCCCAGAGTCTCTGAGGGCCATCCCAGACCTCGGCCCCAGACTGAGTCAAAGGCAAAAGTGCTTGACCTTACTTCCCTGGCGGAGCAGAAAAGGGAGGAGAGAAAAGTGAACAGTAACAACAATAACAAAAAGCAGCTGAACCACGTCAAGGAAGAACGGTTGAATCCGGCCCCCCCAGAGCCCGCCTCCCCCAGTGAACACCCTCAGGACAGCAAGCTGGTGCCTGCGGACTCTCCGCAGCCCAAGGGCAAGGGCAAGAAAAACAGGAAGAAGAAAGGAGACAGAGTCAGCAGTTCAATCGGTAAATAGGGAGCCGGGGAAGTTTGGCCGGTCCCCCTGTCGCCGGGTGCTGCCTTGCCTCTCGTGGCTTTGGGCTTCTTGTGGCTTTGCCATAGCAGGGAGACACATGTGGCCATTGTTGTTCTGTGTTGCTCTTTTGGAATAATTATAGATGTAGAAAGAATCCCCCAAATCACTGTTACCACATCTGCTTTCTCTTTCTCCCTTTTTTATTGTTTTTCTGAACCAAAGGAGAGTAATTTCAGACATGAAGCCCCTTTGCCCTTAAATACTTCACTGTATATTTCCTTGAAACAAAGTCTCTTACAAAACCACAGATACAGTTATCAGAATTAAGAAATTAATATATACCATATACTGTACCATGATCTAATTATAGACCTTCCTGCTGTTTCTCCAGTTCCTGACACAGGATTCAGTCCTGGACTGAACCAGTGTCACCTGACACAGGTCACCTGTCAGATCTCCTTAATTTCCCTGAATGAATTGGTTCTTCAGTTTCTTGTGACCTTGACATTTCCAAAGAGTCAGTCTTTATTTTTTAGAATAATTTATTTGGAATAATTTCAGTTTGGTGTGTTTTTTTTTTGTTTTTTTTAAATAAATCAGTCCCTGAGCATTAGGCCAACACTTTTTTTTAAAGATTTTATTTATTTATTTGACAGATCACAAGTAGACAGAGAGGCAGGCAGTGAGAGAAAGAGGAGGAAGCAGGCTCCCTGCTGAGCAGAGAGCCCATTGCGGGGCTCGATCCCAGGACTCTGGGATCATGACCTGACCCAAAGGCAGAGGCTTTAACCCACTGAGCCACCCAGGTGCCCCTCAGTTTGGTTTTATGTGCCATTTCTTCATGGTCAGATTCAGATTGTATGTTTTGGGCAGGAATGCCGTGTAGTTGCCGGGTCCTTGCTGGTGTCTGCCATGGTGGGGGGGGGGGGCACGGAGTCTCCTTGCTGTGGGGCCAGTGCTTCCCCCTCTGCTCACAGAAGGGGAAGTGTCTGATGGGGATGTGGGGTCTCCTGCTGCTGGGAACATCCACTGGCGAGTCTTGCCCAGAGTGGTTGGTTGGTTCCTGAGTTGTTTGCCACGTAGTGATGTTTCTAACATCATTATTCCTTGCACATTTCTTATTTGGTGCTCTATGGGAGGCACTTTCCTTCCCCCGTGCCCCACGTATGGTTTTCATTTGTTATTTATATCACGGTGGATTCACGGAGACTTTCTTTGTGCTATAGATTATAGTCCTTTACTGATACTACGTGTTTGGTCCTCTGGCTGTCCTAGATGCAGTCAGTGGGTGCCCCCTCGAAGGCCCCTGGACCCCACTATTCTTGGAGCACTTGTGTACTTTCCTGCACAGGGAGGTGTTCTGGGCTTATTCTGTACTTTCCCTGTCCCAGCACTGAATCTGCCATTTTCCAGGGAGCCTTGGTTTTTTCCAGAGGAGAGTGGCATTTAGAAACTTGGTGTTGCTGCTGTGTTGTTGCTACCAGACCCTTCCCTTTGACACAGCCAGGAGTCGGGGAGTGGGGCAGGGGGGGTGCGCGCAGCCTACACTAGCATCTGATGTCATTTCTGTAGTGAAAACCACAAGTTCACACGGTTGGCTCCAGCGGCACTCCCCGTCACCTCTCCACCTGCCTCCTCTCACCAGGGCTGTGCTTTACTAAAGCAGGTTCAGAATTGCTCACCCTTCCCGCTGCGAAGAACAGTGGGCTTGCTTAGTGACTGTGGTGGCCTTGCTTAGTGATGTCTTCACGGTTCTTTTGTCTCCAGGCTGAGGGCACAAGCAGGAGCTGTGGTCTGGGGAGGGAAGCAGCAGCCCCAGGGCGGGGAGCAGTGGCCCAGGGTGGGGGGCAGTGGGCAAGGGCAGGGAGCAGCGGGCCAGGACTCTAGCACATTGTGGTGCAGCCTCAACTCTAGGCACCCTTGTTTCTGTTTGCCTTCCCTCTGGGTTGGTTTTCCCCGCCCCCAGCCTGGTTTTCCCTTTTCTTCCTCACTTCCACCCACTCCCTGTAGGTAACTACTCAGTTTCTTTCTTTTACACAAAAGGTAGCATGCTAGAGCTTTTGCCCTTTGCTTGCCCCTCTCGCCAACTGAACATGTTCCTGAAAGCATGGTGCGTGGGGAGCACGGAGCTCTTCCTCCGCCGCCTGGGTTCCCGGGGCTTGTGATTACCGGCCAGGCTGCCCTGGGAGCTATTTGGTGGGGAGCTCCCAGCAAAACGGAGCGCCGAGTCAGGAGGCGAAGGCCTGGCGCAGACAGTCTTGTCAGGCTGGTGACTTGAGCCAAGACCGGACGTGACCTCAGTCCGTGATGTAGCTTTCATTTGCATTTTTCTCTAATTACAGTAAGGTCATATTTTAAAGGACTGTTGTCTCTTTTTTGTGAGTTTTCTGTTCATATTTTTTCTTGTTTTTGAATTGGGTTTTTGATCTCTTTCCTTGCATTTTTAAGCGTCTTTCATATATTGGGAATATTAATTGGCCTTTTACCTGCATCACAGACTGCAGATACATACTTCTTTGAACCATGTCTGCGATGTTTTCCAGCCATGCAGAGGTTTTCTTTCTCAGTTTTATATAGTCATTTCGTTGATCTTTCAGTGCCTCTGGATTGTAAACAGTGGTCGGAAAGTGTTGCTCTAACACTGAAGTAGAAGAGAAGTGTGCCTGTGTCTTCCAGCATTTGTGGGGTTCTGCCTTTCTCATTTAGCCTCGGTGCATTGAGAGATTTTCTTGGTTATCGTGTGAGCCATGGGTACAGGATTATCTCTTCTTAAATGGTTAGCCCACTGACCTAGTACCAGTTACTAAAAATTCATCTTGCCCGGTGGTTCAGGGTGCCTCCTTTGTGCTACATTCAGTTTCCCTGTGACCTTGAGTCTACTGACTTTTTGTCGTTTCCTCCTTGCTTCCCTATGTGCCGCCACTGCACTGAGCTGGTTACTCCAGGGCCCTGTGCACTTCAGGGAGGCCTCTCCTCCCTACTCTTCTCCACTGTGGTCCCAGCTGTTCTTGCGTGTCTGTACTTCCATACGAACTCGAGTGCCCACATGCCATACAGAACCCTTCATTGGTGTCTCTGAGAAAGAGAGAAATGGAAATTGGTCTATTTGGTATTTCTGTTTCTAATAAGGTTAATTTTAATAAATTATAATTCCATAGTAAATTATTCTTTTAGTTAGATTTTCCAGCTTATTTACATAGATGTCTGAAACTATATAATATTTAAAAGCGTATTTTTAATGGCTATTTTCTCTTTTTTTAACATTTTTAATGTAAGTTCTATTAATTAACATATAATGTGTTATTGGTTTCAGAGGCGCAAGCCTGTGATTCATCAGTCTTATATAATACGCAGTGTTCATTACATCACATGGTCTCCTTAACATCCATCACCTAGTTACCCATCCCTCCACCTCCTCCCCCCTCCTTTCCAGCAACCCTCAGTTTGTTTCCTATGACTGAGAGTCTTTTATGGTTTGTCTTGTTTCTTCTTATTTTTTTCTCTCCCTTGTTTCTTCTTATTTTTTTCTCTCTTCTATGATCCTCTGTTTTGTTTCTTAAGTACCACAGATTTGTGAAATCATATGATAATCGTCTTTGTCTATTGACTTATTTTGCTTAGCATAATACTCTCTAGTTCCTTCCACATCATTGCAAATGGCAAGATTTTGGTTTTTTGATGGCTGTGTAATATTCCATTGTATATGTATACCACATCTTCTTTTTCCATTCATTCTTATCTTTTTAAATTTTTTTTTTATTTTTTAATAAACATATAATGAATTTTTATCCCCAGGGGTACAGGTCTGTGAATCACCAGGTTTACACACTTCATAGCACTCACCATAACATATACCCTCCCCAATGTCCATAACCCCACCCCCCTCTCTCGACCACCCTCCCCCCAGAAACCCTCAGTTTGTTTTGTGAGATTAAAGTCATTTATGGTTTGTTTCCCTCCCGATCCCATCTTGTTTTATCCATTCATTCTTTATAATTCTTTATCCATGACATTCAGATGTCAATGGACATCTGTTGTGGACTTTGCAGCTATAAACATTGGAGTGCATGTGCCCCTTTGGGTCACTACATTTGTATCTTTGGGGTAAATACCCAAGTAGTGCAATTACTGGGTCATAGGGCTGTTCTATTTTTAACTTATTGAGGAACCTCCATATTTTCCAGAGTGGCTGCACCAGCTTGCATTCCCACCAACAGTGCACGAGGGTTCCCCTTTCTCCACATCCTCACCAAGACCTGTTGTTTCCTGACTTGTTAATTTTAGTCGTTCTGACTGGTGCGAGGTAATATGCCATTGTGATTTTGATTTGTATTTACCTGATGCCGAGTGATGTTGAGCATTTTTTCACGTGTCTGTTGGCCATTTGTATGTCTTCTTTGGAAAAATATCTGTTCATGTCTTCTGCCAGTTTTTGATTGGATTATTCTTTGGGCATTGAGTTTGATAAGTTCTTCATAGATTTTGGATACTAGCCCTATATCTGATATGTCTTTTGCGAATATCTTCTCCCATTCTGTTGGTTGTCTTTTGGTTTTGTCCACTGTTTCCTTTGCAGTGAAAAAGCTTTTTGTCTTGATGAAGTTCCAGTAGTTTACTTTTGCCTTTGTTTCCCTTGCCTTTGGAGACATGTCTAGCAAGAAGTTGCTGCGGCTGAGGTCGAAGAACCATTGCTGCCTATGTTCTCCTCTATGATTGGTGGATTCCTGTCTCACATTTAGTTCTTTCATCCATTTTAAGTCTGTTTTTGTGTGTGGTGTAAGGAAATGGTCCAGTTTCATTCTTCTGCATGTGGCTGTCCAATTTTCCCAACACCATTTGTTGAAGAGCCTGTTTTATTTCCATTAGCTATTCTTTCCTGCTTTGTGAAAGATTAGTTGACCATAGAGTTGAGGGTCTATTTCTGGGCTCTTTATTCTGTTCCATTGATCTGTGTGTCTGTTTTTGTGCCAGTACCATACTGCCTGGATGATCACAGCTTTGTAATAGAGCTTGAAGTCCAGATCTGTGAGGCCCTCAGCTTGGTTTTCTTTCTCAGCATTGCTTTGGCTATTTGGGGTCTTTTCAGGTACCACATTAATTTTAGGATTATTTGCCCCAGTTCTGTGAAAAAAGTGAATGGTATTTTGATAGGGATTGCATTGAATGCGTAGCTTGCTCTGGGTGGCATAGACATTTTAACAGTATTTGTTCTTCCAATCCATGAGCATGGAACATTTTTCCATTTCTTTGGGTCTGCCTTAGTTTCTTTCTTTATTTTTTTTTTTCTTTTTAAGATTTTATTTATTTATTTGACAGACAGAGATCACAAGTAGGCAGAGAGGCAGGCAGAGAGAGAGGAGGAAGCAGGCTCCCCGCGGAGCAGAGAGCCCGATGTGGGGCTCAATCCTAGGACCCTGGGATGATGACCCGAGCTGAAGGCAGAGGCTTTAACCCACTGAGCCACCCAGGCACCCTCTCCCTCAGTTTCTTTCATGAGTGTTCTATAGTTTTCTGAGTACAGATCTTCTGCCTCTTGGGTTAGGTTTATCTTAGGTATCTTTGCAGCCACCTTCCTGCTCTGATACCTGGAAGCTCTGCCACACTCAGGCAGGTATTCCCCAGTCTTGCTGTGACCCTGTGGGTCCTGAGACCACAGTGTCCCCACGAGGGCTCCACCCCACACTTAAACCTCTGGAGCAACGTCCCCCTCCATGGAGCAGACTTCTGATTTGTGCTCCGCAGCTCGCTCTCACTACCAGGAGCCGGCTTGATGGAGATTCCCTCCCCCATGGTCTGTCCTCCCGTATATTGCCCCAGATTCACTTCTCCACACCTCCTACCGTCCAGAAGGTAATTGCTTTCCTGTTCATAGAGTTGCTGCTATTCTTATCTTCGATCTCTGGTTGAGTTCGCAGGTGTTCAGAATGATCTAGCTGAATTCCTGGGGCCAGACAAAACTAAGGTTTCCTACTCCTCTGCTGTTGTAGCCTACCTCCCAGTGAGGCTATTTTCATCACCGTTCCGTGTTTTATGTATTTGTGTTCTGTTCCCATTCTCTTTCTTTCAGCTGGTTAATAGTTTGTCTTTTATTTTGGGGCTGCCTTACTGGATCAGTGGGTGGGACATAAGACTCTTGATCTCAGGGTCATGAGTTCAAGCCCCACATTGGACATGGAGCCCACTTAAAAAAAAAACAAACAGTTCGTCTGTTTTATTCATATTTTTTTTAAAAAACAGGCTCTTTATTCATTAACCAGGTTTACTGTTGTTCTTTCTAATATCTCATCAATTCCTACCATTATCTTTATTTCTTCCTGTTCTTGCTTTCACTTTGTTGTTTATTTTCTAATTTTTTAAAAAGATCTTATTTATTTATTTGACAGAGAGACACAGTGAGAGAGGGAACACAAACAGAGTGGGAGAGGGAGAAGCAGGGTTCCCGCCGAGCCTGATGCAGGGCTCGATCCCAGGACCCTGGGATCATGACCTGAGCCGAAGGCAGCCTCTTAACGACTGAGCCAGGCGCCCCTCTAATTTTTTGATTTGGGAATTTAGTTTATTTGTTTTCATTCCATCATTTTTATTGATCAAAGTATTTAGCATTTCAAATTTTCCTTTGATCATTCCTTTAAATATACCTCAGTCTGATGATGTTTCCATTGGCGTATTGATTTGTTTTAAGAAATTCAGGAATTTCTTTGTTTTTATCCCCCCTTTGTCCAGTAGTTGAATAGTGCCTTTTAGATTTCCAGGTGGGAGAGTCGTTCGTTCTTTCTTTTTTTTTTAAGATTTTTTTTATTTGAGAGAGAGAAAAGGAGTGGGGTGGGGGGTGGCAGAAGGAGAGGGAGAAGCAGACCTCCCCCTCACCCCCGCTGAGCAGGGAGCCTAATACTGCGCTTGATCCCAGAACCCCGGGATCATAGCATAAGCCACTCGGGCTCCCCGGAGAGCCTTTCTTATGTTAATAATTTCTAAGTTTTCTGTATTGTAATCAGAGAATATTGTTCATAATATTTCTGCTTTATGGAATTTACTGATATTTTCCTTATGACCAGCTTTTCTGACTACTTTATATACCCTTGAGATAAACGTGTATTTTTTCTGTTATCATGGTGAAAATTCAATGTATATAGCTGCATGATATATTGATGAATAATATTTAGGGTTAGGTCTTCTGTTTCCTTCCTGGTTTTTTGTTCTCTTGACCTGTCTTCTGTTATTCATTATTAATGAGTTTCTAGGTTTTCTTGTCTCTCTTGCAGTTTTGCTTTATAAAGGTGGTGTTTGTATTTGGTGCCTGTTCCTAACTGTAATACCTTCTTAGTGAATTGTGGGGTTTAATGCTAAGAAATGTCCTTTCGTTGTGTTTTTGTGCTTTTGCCTTGAATTCTACTTTGTCTAAGATGGTCATCGCTGACCCTTCTCTCTCTGTGTCTCCATTTGCCTGGCGGGGCACCTCTGCTCTCATCGCTGCGTCCCTCGGTGTTTGCTCATTCTCTGATTTCAGACAGCACAAATCTTCAATCCTGCTTTGTGAGCCACAAATGGAAAATCTTATCTGTATAAGCCCATTTGCATTTATTACTACTGTGTGCTTCTTCTCAGCTCCAATGACATTTTATAATTACTCTGTGTATTTTATATTTGCTGTTTCTTTTTCTATATGATGTGTTTTCTTAGCTTTTATTTTTGAAAATCATTGGTGTTTGGGAAACTTGGCCGTCTTGCCTGAGTGCATTCCTCCACACTTGTACCTTTGGTGCCCCATCCTTGGTTTCCTTGCTTACCTTCCACCGTGGGCTTCAAGGCAGATTCTCTGACACCTACTTTGTTCCTGGACAACAGTCCATGAGATGCTTCCATCCTTCTCACTTCCCCCTTTTGCAGTCTTCTCCCCATTTCCCAATTGGATTATTTCTGCTGTGTCAGACACAGGGTATTCATGGGTCTCCAGCTGATGACATCCTGTGCTTGTGTTGGTCCTCCTGTGAGGTGTCCTCTGTCCTCTTCACCCTTGGGCGCATGTCCTCAAGTCAGGGTCAGGGTTACAGAATTCTCTGAGCTCTGCAAAGCAAAATGTTTCCTATAGTCTTAATGATATACAGAAAGCCTAGCCTGGCTGGGTATGAATCCTTGGGACACACTTTATACTCTGATTAACTGTAGCTTTGCTGTTGTGAGAAATGTCTTCCTGGTACTGAATCTGGTTATGGTTCTGTCACTTTTTTTTCTTATACCAAGATGTTCAGTATTGATTATTCTTACCAGAAGAAAGGAAGATTAGAAATTGCTTTGTAAGGCAGCTTTTCCAGCAGATATACCTGCTCTGTTTGCTTTTGTGATTGTTCCTCTTCCAGAACTAGTAATGGAAGACTGTTGATCAGAGACTTGCTTTCCTAGACTTCACTTTCATTATATCTCTAAATACCCTTGCCCCATGTCACCTTTTTTTTTTTTTTTTTTTTTTCCCATGACACCCTTCTTCATGCACCAGCACTTCCTTGAACCGGACCTCAGTGAGTCTAGTCGGCAGCCAGGCAAGGTCTGCACGTGAACACCTAGACGGAGGCCCAGTCAGAATAGTCTTGGTGGCTGAGGAAGAATGGTTGGGCTGTGGAAGCAGGGCAGCTGTGACTCGATGTGTTGTAGGATGACTCTGCACTGCCTGGCTTGGGCAGGGTGGGAACTGGGCCTGAGGAGCCCAGCTGGGAGGCTGGTGAAGGCCAGCACTGTTGTGGCAGCAGTGGGTAGAGATAGGAGGTCCCAGACTGTTCACAGAGAACTTGCCTGGCCCGTAGAAGGCGTGATGACATGAGAGTAAGATGGGGCCGGAGTGACCCTGTCAGAAATGGAGCAGGCTCGCAGCGGATGGCGAGGGACACACTTTTGCCCTTACCAGGGGGCAGAGGCCCAATGGCACCCGTAGAGGTAGCTTCAGGGCCCTGCAACTCAGGAAAGCAGTCTGGGGCAGTGGTAAAGGTTTGAGGTTATCGGCATCCCTGTGGAGAGAGGAAAGCTGGGCACAGGGAGCTCTGGGTGCCGACAGAGGTGGAATGGGAGGGGCTGTGGTCATACTAGTCCCTGTAGGGAAGCTCTTCCCAGACATTTCTGTGAGCTCACAGATGGGATGGGCCTCTGCCTGATGGTCTAAGTCAGCAAAAATGACAGCTGCTGTTACACAGCTGAACCATGTCTTACACTCCTTTGGTGGTGCCCCAGTGAAGGGAAAAAAGTATGTCTGTTTTCTAAAGATGACAAAAAATTATACCATGCTAAAGTCTGCAGGGAAGTGGAGACTGTACGTTCCTTTGATGATGGGGCCAGGTGTTTTTGATGATGGGGACAGGTGTTGTGTCTGCACCGCCAGCCTTCCTAGCAACCCACCTGTGCACTGGTGTAGCCTCTGGCGCCCCAGGGCCAGCAAGTGCCCAGCGTCCCACAGTCCCACCCTGCCCAGCAGACCGGGTGGGCAGAGAAGAAGCAAGAAGTTGAAGCCCTCAAACTTGCTGCGATTTTAGGAGTTGCAGTAATCCTGAGTCCTTAATCTCCCTGCATCTGGCCTGTTTCGAAGAGGGTGATTTAACTGAAAAGTGAAATACAGCCTTGCTTTTTATTGGAACAGCCTGAGAAGTGTTTGATGATATCTGTGGGATATTGCATGTAGAAACTAAATGCCTGAAGAGTCATCTTCCTATAGAGGTTGATGTTAGTCATGTCCTTTTGCTGCAAGGGGCACTTGCAAGGGACAGCGTTTGCTTCCCCTTGAGGCTGCCTTCTGGGGTTCTGTTCGCTAGCATGCCCCACTCCTTCCCACCCTCTAGTAGGGACATAGGATAGACTCTGGGCCTTGCAAGCATGATAGATTTCTAGGAATCTTCTCAAGGGTTCTCCCATCATGGAAACGTGTCAAGTAAATGTGTCAAGTAAAGGCCAGTCCCTTCGGACATCCGGGTGCCAGGTCTCTTCTAGTGGGACCTGGAGCCACAGTTGTGCTCAGCAGACTTGTGAGTTCCATAATTTTGAAGTTGAACCTGGATGTTCACAAGCAGGTGAGAGATATCTGCCCTTCCTTGGCTATTTGTAAAGTCTCATTTTTGAGAAAATTTTCATTTTGTGAAACTGTTAAAATTAAGTAAAGCCAGGTGATCTGTTCTTTTGTAATCTGACTTGCCTCTTTTCTTTCATTTTACAGATGATGTCTTTCTGCCTAAAGATATCGACCTAGACAGTGTGGATATGGATGAGACAGAGAGGGAAGTGGAATATTTCAAAAGGTAAGTGTTAAGCCTTTCTGTCTGAAATAATGAGGCTTTCACGGCTGACAGACATGACCCTCCTGACCCTCCCATAGCATTGCCGGCTGTCCTGGACACTGGTTCTGTCAGCTAGCTGAGTGGCCTGTCACACATGTCCTCTCACAGCGCTAGCACACACAGGGGCCTCTTCACTCGCCCTCACACCTGGTCCCCACCCCTGTGTGTGAAGACTGGTTGAGGACCGTGGCTCCAGACCAGCAGCATCACCGGGGCACACAGGCCCCTGCCCAGACCTGTGGAGTCACTCTGGGGAAGGGCCCAACAGCTGTGTTCTCATGAGCGGCCCCAGCCATCCACATGTGCTAACATTGGAACACACTGATATGGCACACTTCTAAGGAGAAAGGTAACATTTCAGAGATTCGCTCAGTTTTCCTGATAAGCAGATTTCATTAGTACTGTGTTCAGTAGTATTTTATCTATTTTGTGAATTATGGCAAGCAAATTTCATTTTAAAGTTCCATGTTCCTACTTCAACCTGTTTGTTTCAGATAATACACACATACACACACCAAAGAAGCAGTTAGTTTGTATCTATCTGCTATCTGAAATACGTAGGGGTGTCTGGGCAGTTCAGTTGATTAAGCATCTGATTACTGATCTCCACTCAGGCCTCAATCTCAAGGTCAGGAGTTCAAACCCTGCATTGGGCTCCATGACCAGCATGGAGCCTATTTAGAAAAAATAAAAGATAATAAATGAAATATTATAGAATTCTAGATGATTCTGGAAATTATATATTTTATAATGTGTGTGTGTGTGTGTCTGTGTGTGTGTATCTCCACAGGCAGAGTAAAGTGTTTACTAAAGTTGGATGTTCATTCTAATAAAAACTCTTAACATGGACTAGATAGGCATATCCTTAACATAATAAAAGGTATCCATAAAATACAATAAATGCCATAGTTATAAATGCCGTAGTTACAGTGAAACATTAACAGCTGTCCCTTGAGATTAAAAAAGAAAAGAGATAAGGATGCCCATTTTTACAACTTCTGTTTGTGAAGGTGTAAGAAGAAACAAAAGGGACAAGAATCAGAAGGAAGAAATGGAACTGTCATTCTCAGGTGACAGAAGTATGTACAAAGTCTGAAAGAATCTGTAGGCAGACACTTGAGTTACTAAGACAATTTGCCCTGAAACTGGATTCTAGTGAGCATTTCATGGATAAATGCAGAACTTTGGAGAAATATTTCCCCAAGCTAGACCTATAGAACATATCCTTTAAAATCATGCATGACCTTATCAACAAAGATTATCAAACACCTAAAACCTGGGGAAAAGAAACATTTAGAAATGAAAAATGTAATTATTAAAATCAAGATGTTAATAGATTCGTGATAAACAGAGTAGACACTGCTAAAGAGGGAATTAGTGAACTGGAAGAACGATCTGAAAGATGTACTCAGAATGCACCTACATACAAGGACATTAGAAAAGAGGAAAGAGGCTCAGACACATGGAGAATAGACTGAGTCTGACAGATGGTTGACTGGAGCTGCCCGAGGAGAAGGTGGAGGCTACAGGAGAGCTGTATTTGAAGAGATACAGCACTTGGGGATTGTGCAGAGCTAATGAGAAATCCAGATCTACAAATGCAAAAGCTGTACAACATATACCAGTGGGATAAACAAATGAAAATCCATTCCTCAACATAGCAGATGTGAAACCAGAAGACCATGGAGTGAGATTTACAGCTTTGAGAGAAAGTTCTCAGTCTGTAACTATGTATCCCACAAACCTATTCTTTTTCATAGTAAAGAAAAATTGCAGGAACCTGCTCCAAAGAGATTTGTTTTTAAAAATATATATATATCTTTAAGAGAAGAAGATACTCATTTCACACTTGATCTTAGCCAAAAGGCCGAGAAGCGATTGAAGATACTCATTTCAGAAAGACAGTGTGATTTGCAGGAAGGAGAGAGAAACCGCCTGATAAATGTTGTCAAATGTTGTAACCAGAGTGATAATGTCTAATTGACATGTCTGAAAGAACCACAGTACTGAACAGCAATAGTATGTAAGCTAGATTAAAAAAAAAAGAAGTCCTTTTTTGTTGAGGTATTTAACAGTTAAGTATTTAATATTCAGACTTGAAGCTAAATGGGTGATACACTTTTACAAGTAAGCATTAAAAGAATAGAAATAGGATGGGACACCTGGGTGGCTCAGTTGGTTAAGCGGCTGCCTTCAGCTCGGGTCATGATCCCAGGGTCCTGGGATCGAGTCCCGCATCGGGCTTCTTGCTCCATGGGGAGCCTGCTTCTCCCTCTGCCTGCCACTCCGCCTGCCTGTGTTCTCTCTCTCACTCTAACAAATAAATAAATAAAATCGTTAAAAAAAAAAAAAAAAGAATAGAAATAGGATGTGTAAATTGCTAATCTGTAGAAGGAAAAAAATCAAAACTCAAAAAGAAAAAAGTAAACACAAAGAAAGTACAGTAAATAAAGTTTAAGAACATAGGAGACACAAGTTCAGTTTTATCAGCAACCGTAATAGACAATAAAAAAGTTTCTCAGATTGTGTTGACGATTTTAAACACACACACACACACACACACACACGCTTACTCACATGCACATGTGCACACACATACCATTTATAAGAACATACCTAAAACACAGTGAATAGAAAGGTAGAAGTAAAGAGGGAAAGAAAGCTGTTGTATTATTATGTTATCATTAGAGAGAATATGGATTAATAAAAGGGACTGATAAAGGTTGCTATATAGTGCTAAAAGATTGAATGTGTGAGGAAGACATAGAAATTTTAAACTAGGTGCTTAATGAAATAGCTTCAGAATACAAATAGGAACTAGTTTGGGCTGCATAGAGAATCAGATCCACCGTCCCTGTCGGACATTGTCCCCATGGATTTGGAAGATGAGTACAGAGGAGAGTGCATTCAGGGAACAGGGCCATCTGTGTTCTGGGCACATGGGGAACACTCACGGAAGTGGAGTGGGTACTGGGCCACAGAAAGCAAGGGTCAGAAGTTTAAGGGAATGAATATGTGTAATTGTATGCCCTGACTGCATCACATTTAAGTTGGTAATTTACAAAAGTAAGTTTTTAAGTCCCTAAGTATTTGGATATCTGAAAGTATATATGTTTAACTCATGGGTTCAGTAAGAAACCACTGTAGACATTTAAAAATACCTGGAACTAAAAGAGAAGGAAAACACTGACTATGAAAACTGTGGGCTGTGGACAGTTTGCTGTTGAGTGCTCTTTCAATGAAGCCTTAAGGCTGCCGAGTGAGTTTTTAAAAACCTGAAAATTAATGAGTTAAGGATTTTGTTTGAGAAATTAGGGAAAGAACAACCAAATAAGCCCAAAGAGCGTAAAAGAGGATAATACATAAATCGTGAAACAGAAAACAAATACAGAGGAGATCAACAAAGCCAAACTTTGACTTTTTGAAAATATTAACTAGATAAATAAACCTTTGAGAGACTGGTCAAGATAAAATAGGGAGAAACGACACTATACAGTAATTAGATGAAAAAGAACCAGGATGTTGATAATTATCAAAGTTGGACCATGGCTGCGCTCTGCTTTTGTGTGTTTCTGACATCTTCCATAATGAGAAGAGTTTTTTTTTAATTCTGTGACTATATAAGTGAAAGGGAAGACATAGCTACAGGTGCTGTAGTAATTCAACTATACGAGAACACTGGGAACAACTTCACAATAAATTTTAAAACTTAAATACAAAATCAACGCAGTAACAAAATAGCCTGAATGATCCAGTAACCATCAAAGAAATCAGAGTAGTAGTTACAGATAATCCCAATGCATTCTGACATTTGTGCAGAGAATTCTCCCAGAACTTTAAAGAGATGATCCGGGGCACCTGGGTGGCTCAGTCGGTTAAGCATCTGCCTTCGGTTCGGGTCATGATCCCAGGGTCCTGGGATCAAGCCCCGAATCGGGCTTCCTGCTCAGTGGGGAGCTTGCTTCTCTCTCTCCCCCTCCCCCTGCTTGGGTTCCCTCCTTTGTTGTCTCTCTCTCTCTGTCAAATAAATAAAATCTTTTAAAAAAAGAGAGAGAGATGATCCAGCCTTGTACTGATTCTACCAGAGAATTGAAAGGAGGAGACAACACAAGACTCCCCACTTCATTTTACGAGAAGGAAGATTTTGATACCAAAATCTGCTAAAAGCAATACAGAAAACATGAAAAATCACAGATCTGTTTTGGTCATGAGTATTAATTGGATGTGAAAAAATTTCACATTCCAAATCCAACAGTATTTTTAAAAGTAATATTTCACCAAACTGGTGTACCCTAGGAATAAATGCAAGGAATATTTACTATTAGGAAATCCACAAATGCTATTTGCTAAATTGATAATTAAAGAAGAACCATATGATCATTTCCATAGGTTCAGAAAAAACATCTGATAAAATATTAGCATTCCATTAATTTAATAAAAAAAGAAAAAGGTAAACTAGTAGTAGAAGGAAATATCCTTAACCTGAAAAGGAGATTTACCAAAAGAGAGAAAAGAAATGCTACATGAAACATTTTCTCAAATGGGAAGCATGGAAGCGTGTACAAAACAGATGCTCTCTGTTTCCATCTCTGTTCAGCCTTAAATCATGGTTCCTAGGCAGCATAAGAGAAGAAAAGAAATGAAAAGGCTTAAAGAATGGAAAGCAGGAGATAAAATTCCATTTTACTTAACAGTTGATCTGACTACAAAGAGAATTACAAAAAAATTAGCAAGAGAAAGAATTTAGTAAAGGGACGGGCTATAGGATCAGTGTACAGAAGTTATGTTTCTCCATACCATCCATAATTTGAAAATGTAGTTTAAATAAAGGCGGTATTTGTAACAGCTCCAGAATCTATGCAGTTTCCATGAATAAATCTAATAGAAGTTCCCCCACGACCTGTGCGTAGAAAGAGATGAAGCATGAGGGAAGAATTTGGAAGACCTGGGATAGATCCTGTATTCATTAATAGGAAAAGTGAATATCGTTAAGCTATCTCGCTTCCCAAAATTTATCTGTAGATTTTATTTTATTTTTTTAAGATTTTATTTATTTGACAGACAGAAATCATAAATAGGCAGAGAGGCAGGCAGAGAGAGAGGGGGGATGCAGGCTCCCCGCTGAGCAGAGAGCCCGATGTGGGGCTCGATCCCAGGACCCCGAGATCATGACCTGAGCCAAAGGCAGAGGCTTTAACCCACTGAGCCACCCAGGTGCCCCTATCTGTAGATTTTAAAGCCCAAGAAGGATTTTGTAAAATTGGGTGTTTTTTAAAACACATTCGTGTAGGGTGGACATGTAATACAGTCACACATGGAATGCTGCTCAGCCATGGAGAGGAACGGGCTAGAACAGTCTGCATTGTGGATCCTACAAACTCGGGAGTGGACAGAGGCACAGCACGAAAATATACATGATACCCTGTTTATAGAAAGCTCAGTTTAGACACAACCAAATGTTTTTAAACACAACCAGTTTTTACATTTTTGAAAATTGTATTTAAAATCAGTTATTAACATACTAGCCTTACTAGCATATTATTAGTATTATATAATATAGTTTAGTTAGTATTATATATTATATATTGTATTATATAGTATACAGTATATATTATTATATGACATATAATACAACATTATTAACATATTATTAGTCTCAGAGGTGGAGGTCAGTGATGCATCAATTACATATCACACCCAGTACTCCTTACATCACATGCCCTCCTTGCTGCCCATAGGGACGCCATCCCCTCTACCCCCCCTTCCCCTCCAGCAACCCTCAGTCTGTTTCCTAGAGTTCAGAGTCTCTTACGATTTGTCTCCCTCTCTGATTTCCTCTTATTTTTCCTTCCCTCCCGCTTTGATCCTCTGTTTTGTTTCTTCAGTTCCACATATGAGTGAGATAATATAATTATCTTTCTCTTATTTCACTCAGCATAATACCCTCCAGTTCCATCCATGTCGATGTAAATGGTAAGATTTCATCCTTTCTGATGGCTGAGTAATATTCCATTGTATAGATGAACCAGATGCTCTTTATCCATTTATCTGTCATGGACATACGACTCTTTCAATTGAAGTATGCTTTTTAATGTACACCATTCAGTCCAGCAGCTCCACTCCTGACTGTCTGCCCAACAGAAGCCAGAGCATGTATCCACACAAAGATTTGTGCATGAATGTTTCCAGAAGTTTCACTTGTAATAGCCAAAAACTGGGGACAATCCAGGTGTGCACAGCAGATGAGCAGAGAAACCACTCTGTCCGTCTGGTGGACGCCACTCACTGGGGAAAAGCTTACTCCCGATGAGACATGGAGATAGAGCCCAGAGGCAGGTGCTTGGGCCAAGAAGGCAGACAGCAGGTACATACTGCGAAATTGCATGTACCTGAGATGCCAGGAAATGCAAATTCATCCCAGTGACGGCAGATCACTGTTCACCTAGGGCTGGGGCAGCGAGGAGATGACAGCAAAGGGACTTCCTGGAAGTGTTCTGTGTCTTGATTGGGGGGATAGTTACCCGGATGTATTTATTTATCAGCATTATGAGCTCTGTAGTAACTGCAGTTTATTATACATAAATTATACCTCAGTGACGTATATTTTCAGGGATACTATACCATACATAGGTGTTAAGACTATAAAGAAAAGCAAGGAAATGATCCTAAAAAGCCAGAATGGTGATTACTTTTGGGTTTTGGGGTGGGGACTGCCTGGAGGCGGTGTCCCAGGCTTGCGGCTAATGCTCCAGTGTTTGCCTTCTCAGTTCCTTTCAGCATGCATGTCTGGTTTCTCTCCTGCATGTGTGTGACTTTCACACAAAAAACGAACGAACTGGGTGCCTGGGTGGCTCAGTGGGTTAACCCTCTGCCTTCGACTCAGGTCATGGGTCCTAGGATCAAGCCTCACATCGGGCTCTCTGCTCAGCAGGGAGCCTGCTTCCCTCTCTCTCTGCCTGCCTCTCTGCCTACTTGTGAGCTCTCTCTGTCTTGTCAAATAAAATCTTTGAAATATATATATATTTAAAACAAAACAAAAGAACAAACCGAACTTGGGTTTAATCTGATCCTTCTAGAAGTATAGGAAGAACAGAGCTGCTTTTCTTGTCCATTACAAAGACTTAGAAAGTCACAGAAACAGACTATACACAATGCTGAGCTTTGGTTTATGACAGAAGACAGATCAGCAGTAGAAATGAAGGTGTGTTCTTAAATGCAGCTGTGAAAGTTTATGTAAGAAAAACTTCTCAGTTGGATCCTCACATCATCCTACTCTTTAAAGGTCAGCTCTAGGTGGGAAGACTCTAAATGTCTTCCACAAGCAAACCTTTTTATTTGGGATATAGGTGACCTCAGAGTAGGGACAGATTTCTTTAAAACGCCAACCATAAAATAAAAAAGATTGATAAATGACATTAAAATCAACAGTTCTTTAAAGAAATTGAGGAGAAGTTGTGTGCAGCACCCCACGGAGGGTTAGTACCAGAACAGATACATGTGACAGAGCAGGAAAAGACCGACGCGTGGACAGATGGGCTGTCACAGAAACCCATGACCAGGGACTTGTGGAGAGGCCTTCCGCCTGACGGGCTGGGCTTGCAGAGGCAGTGGCTCCCCCACTCCTCGGGGGCACAGAGTGGCTCCAATGCCATGGAGAAGTTTGGCAGAATCGGGTCAAGTTGAAGCCGTCCGTTTCACAGAGCCCCGCAGTTGTCTGTCTGTTCTGCGGGGGGAGCTCTTACAACCGTGGAAACGGGCATACGGCGGCCTCCTGGGGGATTTGCACAAAAGCAGGATGAAAAAGATACAGGATGACTCTGTTCCTGTAAGTGCAGAAATCAGCACACACAGACCACGGGTGAGGAGCTGTGAGGTTGTGGGCGATTGTCACAGAAACCAGGGTGCACGCTGCATCCTGGGAGAGGACAGCATGGTGCCATGGGGTTGGCAGGATCGGGCTTCCTGACCTGGGTTAGGGGTGTGTTGATCGAGGCTTATGTGGTCCTGGTCACCTGGGTACACATGTTCTGGGTGTGTAACACAGTCCCTGGCAGACCACATGGAGGCCCGATGGGCAGGAAGTGTCAGAGCCTCGGGTGTGGTGGGGGAGGCAGAGCTGGGGGCCTGGGGGCCTGGCTGCAGCTGGCTCAGAGACACCCATGGACATTCTTGCCACCATGTGTAGAGAGGTGGGGTGCATGTAGCCTCATGGGGACCACTGGGACTGCCCGCCAGAGCAGGGGGACACGGTCCAGGCAAGTTGGTTGTAGGGTTGTAAAGGTGAACAACGAAGGTTGTAAAGGTGACGCCACTAGGACTCGGAGTTCAACCTATGGCCAGAGAAAGAGAAGTTGAATTCTGGGAGGTGGCACAGTGCTCGGGGGCAGGGCAGGGATGGACACATGGCTCCATCCACCTGGACACAGACTGCCCAGCAGGCAACTCAAGGAGTTGTGGTTGAGTGATGTACTTGAACACACTTGGGCTACACTGTGTGACAGCAGTAACCATTTTCAGGTTTAATTCAAGTTTCTGCTACTCAGATGAGAGCTGGACAGGTGAGAACTTCAGAAACTGCATAGTTAAGGCTTTTGAAAGGAAGTGTTCCTCATTTAATAATCAGCCATTATAGCCTGGGAAGCAGGTGGCAGAACGTGTTTTTCAGATGCTGTTGGGTGTGCAGGGGTGACCCAGAGCTGGGCCGCAGCGCTGTGACTAGGTCTCACCGTGTGAAGTCTCATGTCCTCTCGCACTCGGATGTGCATTCGTGGATCAGTGAGGGTGGCTGGGATCTCCATGGCTTAACATGTGGAGAAGGGCAGGGTGGTGGCCATTGGTACGTTTTCAGATGGGCTCATCAGAAACATCCCTTGGGCAGCTTCCCTGGAGGACAAGTTGGAAAAGAAGGACACAGGACACCAGAGGACATTGAGGGCACTTGCCAGTGCCCTGAAGAAGGGGATCCCCATCCTCCTGAGGGCCTTTCCCCACTCTGAAGGGTGGCCAGATGTGGAGGGGACCTTGACAGCGGGTCTGGCATGCTGAGCACCCTACCCCCACCTTCCCATCCTGGGAGGACACTGGACTTTGCTGACACAGCTCGGCTGTGGGCTGTTTCCTTCTGTGACTGTTTGGCTCTTTGTCTTCACAGATTCTGTTTGGATTCCGCTAGACAGACCCGACAAAGACTGTCCATCAACTGGTCCAATTTTAGCTTGAAAAAAGCCACTTTTGCTGCCCACTGAATGAGGACCACCTGGAGAGGGACGCGCGGAAGGTGGGCCAGGCCCCGGAGCTGCTGTGCTTGCCCAGGGCTGTGCCGGGTGGGCCGCCGCACCTGACACCCCCAGACCGAGAACTCGCCGCTCGGCCCGTGTCGGTGGCTCGTGTGCGTGTATCTGTGAGTGAGGCGTGAGCACAGCGCCGGCCGTCGGATTGCAACAGTAGCTCCCACTGGCTTCCCACCACGTGGTCCAGGAGCCGAGACCGTGGCCAGAGACGCGTTTCATCATCCACGTGGCTCGTTGCCTCTGCATCTCGCTCTGTCCTGTCATCTGTCCCTGCCAGGGCACTGCCGTCACTCAGCTCTCGTGTGCCCTGCGTCCCACCCGAGGCGGGCTGGGCGGGCAGGCGCTCTTCCGTTCTCCTCCACAATCTACTGTTTAAGAGTGTACACGTTGCGCTGTTTGTGTCTGACCCCCCTGACTTGTAGCCAGCTTGTGTAAGATCCCTTGCAGAATGAGAAAGTTCAAAAACAAAACCCCACCCAGTACTCACACCATCAAGTCTGTTAGAGAGTGTACGACTGTATTAACACGGAGGCCTGCCTGGCTACTTTTTTAACATATTGTTAAGTAATATTAAAATCATGTCTTTCTTTTTGAAAGATGGAATACATTAGTACAGCAGAAGACCTCGTCTGGCTGCTTTCTGCTGGGGGTGGTGGGGGTGTGGTACGTGGGGGTCAGGGTGCGGGGAGAGTGGGGGGCAGTGCCCCCCAAGGGGAAGCTGGCCCACCAACCCTGGAGCATCTCCCAGGTCACCCGTGGCAGCAGTTTCGGGGTCCTGGCTCCTGCACAGTATCCTTCATGCCTCTGTACCCCCCTGGGGCCTTCCGTGTACCAGGCAGCACCAGGCCCTAGGGCAGAGTCCAGCCCGGTGCCCAGATCGTTTGGTGAGAGCAGTGCTGACACCCAGCAGCAGTGGTGTGGGGTCACCACACCCTAACCTACGGGGCTGGGGAGGCAGAGCCGGGGGGCCCAAGGGTCAGCAGGCTGGGACCCCACATAGAACCTTACGGGCAGGTGCCCAATCAGCCCCGGGAGCGGGTGGGGGAGGGGCGCAGCATGATCTCTAACAAGACTGAAAAGTCACGGGCGTTCAACTGGGTGTGAATGAGGAATGACGGGCAGTATGGAGGGCGGAGGGGGGATGGCGGGGGAACGGCTGCCTGGTTCCTCTGTGGTCTCTGCAGGCAGGCGGCTTGCAGGAGTCTCTGTGGGAGCTGCTCCCACCCACTTCCCAGGGCCCGGCCAAGCCCCGTGGCTCCTGCCTCTTGGGAATCCTGCTTGTGTGCAGCTGCAGGGATGTGGCGTGTCCCCAAGTGAAGGGGGAGCGATGAGGGCTCTGCGTCCATGTGGAGACGGGAAGAGAGGAAATGGCCTCTGGAAATACTCTGCCGGTTTTGTCTGCAGCATTTCTGGACAGACGAGATGCAGGTAGGAGAGAAGGGGGCAAGAGGGACTCCAAGGCTTTGGTCTGAGCCCCGGGCTGCATGGGGCTGCCTGCCCTGGGGCAGGGGTCAAATCTGAGGAGCCCATCTGACCCCCCAGGTGAGACGTCTGGCGTTGGGATTGCCGTTCATGGACGGGCCACTGCGGAGTAAGTGCAGACAGGTCAGGGGTCCACGTGCTAGAAGCAGTGACCAGGGTGGGAGGAGGAGGGCAGCCTGGAGGACACAGACGGGGAAAGACCGGCCACCGTAGGGCTGCTGTGGTCAAGGTAAGGTCCAAGGACTGACCCTGGGGCTCCTGCACTTTAGGGGACTTTGACCACAACCCAGTGGTTTGCAGGAAAACAATGGTGGGAATGGCAGGTCCTGGGAATAGGAGATAGGCAAGATGCTGGCTGGTTTGTTTTCCTTTTTTCTAACTAGGTGGGAAGAACAAGCATATCCCTTTGCTTGTGGAATGAGCCTGCAAAGCGAGGAATGGGCTGGGCAGTGACCACAGCAGGAGCCGTGTCCTCAAAAGGCCCTGATGCCTCCAGGAGTCCCAAGCCCAGGCCTGGGCCTCCATGGCTCCCGGTGAGGGCAAGGGAGAGCCGGCACTGGCTGGGCCAGAGCAGCAACGGCTGGGAAGGGTCCGGGGGCGGGGAGAGCCTGCTCTCTGGGGAAGCTGCCCACCCAGGCCCTTCAAGACCTTGTCCCTGCCCCAGCCTCTTCTCGACCATGGACAGTCCCTCCTCTGGGCCTCCACTTCCATCTGGGGGGCATGTTGGCTGCTGAGGAACTGCAGGGTCTCACCTGTGACATGAGCAGGACCTTGTCAGGGCCATGAGTGGTGAGAGGAACCCCTGGGTGTCCACTCCTGAGGCCCCACCTGCCGCCTTCCACACCCTTGCTTCCCTCGCACACAGGCGAGCCACCTATGCCTTGTTCTAGGTCTGTACACTTCCGCCCCTGCTGGTTCCTTTGGCTCTTTCCCCAAGGGAGGGCGTCACTTTACCATCCCAGTTCTCGGAGGATGGATCTGGGGCCTGGGAGGTCCAGGAGAGTCCGGGGGTGGGGGAGATGGAGGGCTGAGGCTGGCAGGGCCTCCCAGGTTCAGCCCCTCCCATGTCCCCAGAGGCAGGCCCAGGCCTGGAGGCTTGCCATCATGGGTTCTCATGCCCAGACACTGCATTTACAGATAGGGAAGCCAAGGGCCAAGGTGCATCTGCGGGACATCCAGTTCCAGTGCTCCTGTCTTCACGGGGCCTAGGCCTGGGAGTCGATCCCTGGGGGAGCCTCGTATAAACCACGCTGGACTAGCACCTCCTTTACACGGTAACGGTAATCATGAGATGAAATAAAATAACAATGGCCAGGAAAACAGTAAAAATGCCCTTTTATTGAACTTTGTTTACATACTTATGCCTTTAAATCAAAATAATATCAAAAGGAGTATTATGGTACCAGAAAGGATGAACACTTTTTAATTTAATTAATATTAGAGAAGGAAAAACTTACCTCACAGGTCCCGCTGTTTCTCGATTTTAAACACCAGTAAGAGCACTTGGTCACCCACAGAGTGACAGAACTGAAGTAACTTGAGTCCTGGTCCTTCATCTTCACAGTGACATGCGACCACTGTCCTGGATCCGCTATTAAAATGTAAGCGTAAGCCCTGAGGGGTGGGAGGCCCAGCACAGGGTCAACTTCCATGCGCTTCTGAACTGTTGGGAACTGATGCTTGAAATGAGCTGGGAGCCCGCTGTGCCCAGGAGCCCTCCGGCTGGCTTTCCTGGGTGAGACCATGTGATTACGAGGAAGAATCCTAAACATGTGCCAGTGGCACCCGGGAAGGAGGATGACAGCCACAGAGACCGCCACACGCAACTGTGAACCCGAGGAAGCTGTGTACACAGTGCGTTGGGTGTTGGGAGAGACGCTGCACGTGGCAGTGTTTTCTGCGTGAAGGGTAGGAAACAAGGTAAGTATCGTGGTGCCCCAGCTTCCAGCCTTGAGGCAGTTTCCAGGCCCAGCACAGGGTGTGAGGGCAGAGTCCTGCAGATCTGCTGAGTAGAGCCCGCACAGGCTGGCATTTGGGGAGGCCAGGCGCCTACAGTCTGCCAATGCTGCAGGTATGGCATAAACTCCCAGAAACCCAAGGGGAAATCACCAGAAAACAGAACGGCTGGAATAGTGTTTCTACCAGCCACGGCGGAAAACTGTGTAACACACAGTGCAGACCTTGGGGTAGAGGCTCAGAAAGCTGTGATCTCAGCAGTGGAGTGAAATCAGCCCTCGAGCAAAAGCAAAAGCAAGCCCCAGAAGGATCAAACTGATCCTGAGCATCTTAACTGACTGCTGGAACAAAGTCCGACATTCTTTTTTTTTTTTTGGGCAGACAGAGATCACAAGTAGGCCAAGAGGCAGGCAGAGAGAGAGGGAGAAGCAGGCTCTCCACGGAGCAAAGAGCCTGATGCGGGGCTCGATCCCAGGACCCTGGGATCATGACCCAAGCCAAAGGCAGAGGCTTTAACCCACTGAGCCACCCAGGTGCCCAAAGTCCGACATTCTTTAAGGAACACAAAACCAGCTCACAGTGAACGAAATTCACAATGGTGGAATCCAGGCAGAAATTACCAGAACGTGCCAAGAGCAAGGAAAATAGAAACCATAATCAAGAGAAATACTAAACAGACCGCAAAATGACAGTTGCTGAATCTGCAAATGGGGACTGTAAAATGGATATTGTAAAACATCTTTAAAATACACTCGAGGGACGCCTGGGTGGCTCAGTTGGTTAAGCGGCTGCCTTTGGTTCAGGTCATGATCCCAGCGTCCTGGGATCGAGTCCCACATCGGGCTCCTTGCTCGGCAGGGAGCCTGCTTCTCCCTCTGCCTCTGCCTGCCACTCTGCCTGCCTGTGCTCGCTCTCTCCCTCTCTCTCTGACAAATAAATTTTTAAAAAAATCTTTAAAAAAAAATAAAATACACTCGAGATGTAAAAGAAATCACGAACAAGATGAAGAAATGAAAAATCCAAAAAAGACCTAAATGAAGTTCTAAAGGAAAAATACAACATCTGAAATGAAAAAATACCCTGGATAGAATTAACAGCAGATCCAAAACCCCTTAGAAAACACCCATGAACTTGATGGCACAGGAAGCGAAACTACCAGAAAGAAGCACTGAGAAGAAAAGAGAATGGAAAATGGTAAGCCTGTAGGACAGTACTGAGCATTCCAACATACATAGGCATCATGAGATGATATGGTGATCTCATCATATGTATCATACATATGATACGCATATGTGAGATTCATGTATGACACGTGTATCATACATATATGATGTACACGTGGTGTATGTGTGAGATACATATAGGACACACATATCACATCACACACATATGGTACATATGATAAGATCTACCATATCATCATGATACATACGTATGTTGGAATGCTCAATACTTAATATGTGATATACATATCACATATTATATACATATGTATCACACATACAACATACATAGTTTAAAATGAGCTTGTCACAAGCTTGCTGGGATTATGGACAAGGCTGTGTTGGGTCTGTAGGTCAGTTTGGGACGAAGCGACATCTTGAGACAACAGAGTTCCTAGTCTGCAGATGTGATTTCTCTTCATTTATGTGTTCTCTGAATTTCAGCAATATTGTGTAGCCTTTATTGTAGAGATTTTGCATGCTTCTGATGAATTTTTTCTACGCATTTTAGGTTTTTTACATTATCATAAATGGGGTTATACTTTAGTTTCCTGGGGCTCCCATAACGAAGTGCCATAAACTGGGTGGCTTCTAACAACAGAAATTTGTTCTCGGGGCGCCTGGGTGACTCAGTCATTAACCGTCTGCCTTCGGCTCGGGTCATGATCCCCGGGTCCTGGGATCGAGCCCCACATCAGGCTCTCTGCTCCTCAGGCAGCCTGCTTCTCCCTCTCCCAGTACCCTCTCTTATGTTCTCTCTCTCTCTGTCTCTGTCAATTAAACAAATCTTAAAGAAAAGTTTATTCTCTCATAGTCCTGGAGGATATAACCCAAAATCCCTGAGGGGATATATACCGCAAAACACAGGTATCCACAGGATTGGTTCCTTTTAGAGGTTGTAAAGAATCATCAGTTACATGCCCCCCTCCTGGCTTCTCCTGGCAATCCTTGTCCCTCCAGTCTCTCTCCGTTTTCATATGGTCTCCTCCCTGTATCTGTGTTTGTGTCTTTTCTTTTTTAAGATTTTAAATAATCACACCCAACATGGGGCTTGAACTCACAACCCTGAGATCAAGAGCTAGCTGTGTGCCCCTCCAGCTGAGCAGCACCTCTGTCTCTCCTCTTCTTGTAAGGACACGAGTCACTGGGTTTAGGGCCCACCCTCATCCAAGCACATCATCTCACAGGACATCTGCAAAGACCCTATATCCAAATAAGGTCAGATTCCCAGGTCCTGGGGTTTAAGACTTAACATCTTTTTAGTCACCTTACGTTTTGGGGAAACAGGTTTTAAATTCCCTGCAAATATATGGCAGTATGATAGGTTTTTCATACATTGAACTTTGTATCTTGAGATTGTGAAAATGACTTACAAATTCCAAACTTCAAGATCACCTAGGACTTTTTACATCTATAATCATATGTCATCTGCAAATAAGGACCGTTTCTTCTAATTTTTCTGTTCTTTATTCCTTTTATTAATTTACTGCACTGGGTAGACCCTCTGGTACAATGTGGGATTGCAGCCATAAGAGCACGCACCCTTGCCTCAATGGAAACCTGAGCAGGGACAGACAGCACTCGGTATCCATCATCAGAACGGTAGCCATAGGGTCTTGGACATACGTCTTTATCAGATTGAGGAAATGCCTTCTATTCCTGGTTTGCTGAGTGTTTTTATCATGAGTGGGCATTAAATTTTGTCATATGCTTTTTCAGCTTCTATTGAGATGATGTTTTTTCTGTTATTCTAGTGAATTACAATTAGTGTTGGGGTTTTTTTCAAGATTTTACTTATTTGGGGCGCCTGGGTGGCTCAGTCGGTTAAGCGGCTGCCTTCAGCTCAGGTCATGATCCTGGGATCCTGGGATCAAGTCCCATGTCCAGGTCCTTGCTCAGTGGGGAGCCTGCTTCTCTCTCTCCCTCTGCCTGCCATTCCCCCTGCCACTGCATGCATTCTCTCCCTCTCTCTGACAAATGAATAAATAAAATCTTTTACAAAATGAAGATTTTATTTACTTATTTGACAGAGAGCACAAGCAGGGTGAGGGGCAGCGGGAGAAGCAGACTCCCCACTGAGCAGAGAGCCCAATTCGGGCTCAATCCTAGGACCCTGGGATTATGACCTGAGCCAAAGGCAGGCACTTAACTGACTGAGCCAGCCCGGTGCCCTTGTGCTTCCTTTTTTTTTTTTTTTAATAATCAATCTTGTATCTCTGATTAAAATTCTACTTACTTATGACTTACTATCCTTTTTATATCTAATTCAATTTAATTTTTTTAAGATTTTATTTATTTATTTGACAGAGATCACACGTAGGCAGAGAGGCAGGCAGAGAGAGGAGGAAGCAGGCTCCCTGCTGAGCAGAGAGCCCGATGCCGATGCCGGGCTCAATCCCAGAACCCTGAGACCATGACCTGAGCTGAAGGCAGAGGCTTAACCCATTCAGCCACCCAGGTGCCCCAATTTGTTAATATTTTGTTTAGTATGTTTGCATCTGTGTTCATGAGAGAGATTTCTCATTTTCTTAGGTTTTGGTGTCATAAAAATGAGTTGGGGAACATTTCTTCAATTTGCTGAGTGTGTGTAGATTGGTATATCTTTCTCAGATGTTCACCAGTGAAGTCATCTGAGCCTATAATTTTGTGACAGTATTTTTAATAACAGATTCAGTTTACTTAATGGCTACAGAGCTACTCAAGTTTTGTTTCTTGTATCCGTTTTGGTAAGTTGTGTTTATCAAGGATTTTATTCATTTCCTCTGTCAGATTTATTAGCATAAAGTGTTCATAGTAGTCCTCTTAGAGACCCATGGTGACGTCCCCCTTTTCATTCGCGCTTATCAGGAGTTTGTCTCTTCTCTTTTCCTCATGTCTTGTTACTGGTTTGTCAGTGGTGTTGCCATTTCAAAGAACTCTTGGCTTTGATGAATTTGTTTTCTGTCTCATTGATTTCTGCTCTTCTGTTCTCTCCTTTACTTTCTTTGAGTTTAAAATGCAGTTCTCCTAGCTCTTGAGATGGGCACTCAGCTCACTGAATTTTAACCTCATTTTCACTCAGTTCAGTGTATTTTCTCATTTCTGTTGTGTTTTTTTCCTTTGTGCACAGATCACTTAGAGGTGTTTTGAGAATTTGGTATTTATCTGTTACTGAGTTGTGGTTTAATCTGACCATGGTCAGAGAACATAAATTCAGTGATTTGGTTCTTTGGATTATGTTGTGACTTGATTTATGGCCCACATATTTGTCTCTGTTGCTAAGTGTTCCACGTAGAGCTGAAAAGAATTCTAGTTGGCTTTTGTTGGGCCTAACAAGGCCAAGTTGATTAAGTATTTTGAGTAAATCTTCTGTATCCCTGCTGACTTTCCCTGCTTCTCTCTGAGAGGTGTGTTCCAGTCTTCAGCTGTGATTGTGTGTTTGTCCAGGTCTGGGAGTGGCTACATACATTCCCTTTATCTTGGTTAGCGTCGGCATGGTGTGTCTTTTTCTATCGTTTTCATTCTCTGTTCTTATGTTTGTTTCTCTGCTAACAGGTATGTGGGTGAACTTCGTTATTTTCACCCAGCGTGACAATCATGATCTTTGTCAGTATCTGATCCTTTTAAGTGAACTATTGATAGAGTTGGGTTTAGGTCTATCCTCTTACCATCTGTTTTCTGTTTGTCTCATCTCTATATGGAAGAGATTTAGTTGTCGTAACTTGTGTTGCTTTGTATTAATAAAGACATTTCTCTGTTCTGTTCACTTTTTAGTTAAATATTTGTATTTATTTAGTTAAATATTTAGTTAAATATTTGTATTATTATCTTAGTGGTTAGAGATTATAATATGCTTCCCTACTGCCTTACAGTCCACCTTATATTGATATAAAAAATTCTGTGTAAGGTCATCAAATACTCCATCCGCCACCTAGAAAGCTCTTGTGGTCACGTTGGCATGTTTTAAAGCCCTAGAAACAGGACTGTTTAAACAGTCGGTAATCCTTATCTACCCACTCCCATCTCCATTCCTTTATGTATTTGTTTTTATCCAAAATCACTTCCCTTTAGCTGGAATCATTTCTATAGCACAGATTTCTTGTAGTAGAGTGTTGGATATAAGTTTAATTGCCTTGTATTTGTCTGAAAATACCTTCATGCTGCCTTTAATTTTCCTACATCTAGTATGTTTTTTCTTAAGATTTTATTTTTTTTAAAGATTTTATTTACTTATTTGACAGAGATCACAAGTAGGCAGAGAGGCAGGCAGAGAGAGAGAGAGAGAGGGAAGGAAGCAGGCTCCCCACTGAGCAGAGAGCCCGATGCGGGACTCGATCCCAGGACCCCGAGATCACGATCCGAGCCGAAGGCAGCGGCTCAACCCACCGAGCCACCCAGGCGCCCATTAAGATTTTATTTTTATTTTTAAGTTCAAACACAACCCCGAGATCAAGAGTTGTATGCTCTAGCAACTGAGCCAGCCAGGCACCCATCTAGTATTTTCTCTTGCATATTGCACTTGTGGTTAGTATAGTGCAAGGTCCAAGGTTCTGCCTGTCTCCCTAAAGAAAGTTGGTTCTTAGTCCAGTAGGCATGTGATTTGTTGGTTGATTACCTGGGAGTTGTATGCCTTCCTAGAGCGAGGGCTATTTCCATTTTGTCCCAGAATGTCAACTTTTTCCTGAGGCATGGCCCTTCTGGGGTTTCAAAGGAAAACCCAAAGTGTTTACCAAGCCCTTCTAACCTCTAGGGACCCAGATTTAAAGCTGTCACCCTGTAATATTCAGCCACTGGGATGCCTGTTTAGCTGTTTTCCATCTGCTGTTCTCACCCCAGAATCTTTGGGGTCTTACTCGAAGCATACACAGTTTGGGGTCCGCCAAGGATTTGAGGGTTCCCCCTTTTGTAGCTCCCTTCTCTCTGGGATGTCCCCATCCTCTCTTTCCAGTGTTCAGATGTCCACAAACTCTTCCAGCTCCGACAGGCTTTTCTGCTATAGCCTACCCACCCCATGCCACAGACGCCGGATCCCCTCCAGCTGGGCTCCAGCAGACATGTGTGCAGGGAGTCCCAGAGGAGGTGACACCTGAACTCTGACGTGAGGAGAACTAATTAACCACACGGAAGGGTGAGTTACAGGAAGAAGTACAGACTGTGCAATTAAAATCACGGGTTCAAATCCCAGCTTTGTCACTCAGCCACTGTGTGACCTTGGGCAAGTGAATTAATCCCTCTGTGCCTCATTTTCCTTGTCTGTGTTGACATCCTGGAATTGCTACAAGGGTTAAGTGAGTGAACCCTGGCAAACAAATGCTTATTAGCACAGCACGTCAGTCTCCCCTCCCGCCTTCTCATTTCTGTCCCTGCTCCACTGACAGGCCCTACACAGCCATACCTTCCCCTTGCTGTCTGTGGCTCTGAGGTGCTCTCGGCACACATCTGCTTCCTCTCCTTATTTCCAGCCCTTGACTTCACACCCTGGGGTGGGGCTGAACTAGCCCAGAAGCAAAGCTGGGCCGGCGCCAGGTCCCGTGGGCCCTGACAGGCATGCCTGCCTGGGTTCCGGCCAGTCCATCTCCGTCCCTTGGCAGGTGGCAAACATGAGAGTGTTTCTCCTCACTAGCTGGTCTGAAGTCCCGCCTGACTGGGAATACTGCCATTTCCGCGCCCCAGCCCTCAGGATGCACTCGCAGAGCAGTCACCAGAGAAAGTACGTTTATTATGAAAGTAAGTGCATATGAAATGTCCCCTGACTTGCAGATCCGTGGCAAAGGCAACTGCAGTACAATTAAGCAGATTCACGGCTTTGCAGTGGCGGACACTGGCCCCCAGGTGCAAGGTCTGCCGAAGTGCTGGCTTCTGCAAACCTCTTGGTCCTTATTCAACACAACAAGGCAGGCCTTTCACCCTGGGGCCCACACGTGCAATCCCCGCAGGCAGCCCGCTTTCGCCAGCAGCTACAGCGCCCCCGGTGCGGGTGGGTGGTGCGGGCTGGTGGCACTGGCTGGCTTCCTGCTCCTGGCTGCTCCCGGCCTCAGCCTAGCAGCTGGGGGGCCATTCTCCCTCCCAGGAGATGTCCCCAGTCCGTTCCGTCGCCCAGGGAGGACCAAGATGGATCAGAGGCCCTCTCAGCCCATTCTGGGCCCCAGATCTCGAGGGCTCTCCCCCTCTCCCGGCATGGGGCTCACTGGCAGCACTCAGCCACGTGCCTGAAGAGCTCCTCGCCTTGCTCGTCACCAAAGCTTCGCAGGCAGTGAGGACACTGAAGGTCCCCCTGTCCTCTCCGGGCCGCTCCTGGGCACCGGCCCTCAGCAGGGGAGTCTAGCCCATGAGATCCAGTCCCAGCCCTCTGTCCACTGGGTGCCACAAGCTCCAGAGCATTGGCCTCTAAGTACTTGGAGGTTCTGTTTCCCATGTGAGTCCGGCAGGAGCCTGGCTCTCGATACTCCTGGAAAAGAGGCAAGGGTCCATGTACATGGTTGCCCTAGAGGCCCCCAAATCACGTGCTGGGCTCTCGCACTTGAGGTGTTTCTTCTATCCCTGCGAGGGACTTGCGCCCCTCCCCACTTCCTAAAGTGGCCCAGAGCCCACACGTGCCGCTGCTCCGACCAGAAACAGAGCGCACACGCCCACACCCCTGCGTGTGCTCACAGGGATGGGACCTGGAGCTGGTTCGGGTCACTCCTCTTAGCCCTGAGTCGCTGAACGGCTACTGACCTTTCCACACCATTAACGACCTTTCCACCCAAGAGCACATGCTTCCTCAAGAAAACCCACAGGCCAAGGCAGATGGTGGGAAGAAACGGCCAGCCGAGCCAAACACCCTGTTCCCACCCAGCGCACATGGCAGGATTCTCAACCACAGCCTGTAGTCCCAGCACCCGAGGAGAAGCAGGAACCCCCAAAGGACACCGAGGAGGCTGCAGGGGCTTTTGAAGACTCAGGGACACAGCTCGGCTGCGGTCCCCACCCACTTTACCCACAAGTCGGAACAGCTGCCTCTGTCAAGGCCCACTGCTACAGATTGTGTCCACAAGTGTGAAAGAGAAGGGGTCCTCCATGACTCCCACACCCCGCCCGCAGCAGGGAACGCACAAGCCATCAACGAACCCCAGAGGCCACACCACAGGCCAGAAGGGGCAGCTCCAAGGTCCGCCCAGTACTTGAGCCCCAGAGGGGCTACTACTCCCCAGTCTGTGTCCAGATGGAAGTTCTCTGAGGGGCCCAGGGTTCACTCTGGGGCCAGAGGTGTGCTGGGTACTCGCTGAGGGGCTAAAGAAACTAAGCTTTCCTAGGGCCTCTGCAGGGCAGCGAGCGGACCAGGACAGAGAGGGGAAGAGGCAGGTGGGTGCCGGGGGTCCCGCAGTGAGAGACTTTGTCAATTCTGAGGCCTCCCTGGGTGGGGTGGTTGGCCCAGTGGCCACAAGGCCTATCTCTCCGCACAGAGGCCATGAGTTGGGGGACACCACCGGGCACCTGGGTCCTCCGTATCCAGGTCTGCGGAATGGGGTAACCAGGGTCCCCATCTCACAGCAAGGAGGGGACGTATATGAAGGAAGTCCTGGTAGGGAGCTCGGAGCCCAGGACATGCCCCACAGCCAGCCACCTCTGCTGTCACACCACCACGACAGAGGGCTTCCGCCATCGTACCCCAGGCACCAGGCAAGGCAGCACTGACCCCAGCGGGGCAAAAGGGGCGTGAACCGAGACAAGTATCTTGGGCCGACACTCGAAATTCATGAGAAGGAAAACGAGAGAAACGCCGAACCTAAACGAGGAGAAAAGCGCTCGGGCCCTACCTGTGTCCAGGATGCCTGCTGCCGCAAGGAGGCCACTTCCTCCTCAAGCTCCTGAATCCTGCCCTGGGCCCGCTCTCGGTCTGCGCGTTCTGAGGTGAAATCATCCTTGTAAGCAAGGATCTGAAAGGAAGCAAGACACTGGGCTGTCCCGGTGCCGAGGCACATCCACTCGGGAAGGAGAAGGTTCCCGTGGACGGACCACCCCCACCACCGGGCCCCGGGCGCCCCGATCGGACACCTGCTGCTCCAGCATCTGCACCCGTTCCAGCGCCTCATCGCGTGCCCCCCGCATGGCCACCAGCTCCCGCCTCACGTCTGCGCAGGCACGGATCTTCTCCTCCAGCTGCCTGTTGAGCCTAGAAATCTCCTTCCTCATCAGCTCGGGGCAGGAGGGCCTGGCCGGCTCAGGGGGCGCCCGTAGCCCCTGCATCTGCGCGTGGAGCCCCCGCACATACTCGTCCCTGCTGGCATCATAGCGCTGCCACTTGGCATTGAGGTCTTCCACCTGAGGGGATGCGGCCGAGGCCGGGAAGCTCTCTGTGAGCAATAATGAGCTGCTGAGTTCTTCCCCGTAAATGCACATTGCCTTGCTTGCTCTGTCCCGAGGGGACACCGAGACCACCAGACACGAAAGGCATGGAGAGGACATCCACGAGCCACCGTCTTCCACAGAAGTGGACTGGGTGCTGTTCTCCTGCCTTAAAAGCCATGCTTGACAGAAACTCCTGCACCTCCTTTCTCGACCCACGAGTTAACCCGGGGGACAACAGAACACAGGCCGGGTCTCTGCACTCTTAGGCAAAATGCGTAGGTCTCTGGGGACTGTGTGTGTCAGCCCAAGTGGCCCAAGGGGGACACGAGCCCTGAGCACCACTGAGAGGGTAGGACCCTCTCCTACAGTTGAACGAAAGGGGACAGATACTCACATGAGTCACCTTCTGTCGTAATAGTCGATTTTCTTCCCGTAACTTCTCAATAACGGCCTGGACAGAGGCAGCTGTGCCTGTACACTCTGGCTGCAGAAGGAAGGGACGGGGAAGACACCATGTCACTGAACATGACACACACAGCAAGAAGGGAGGAAGCTAGACCTGCAGACTAAGGCCCCAGATGGTCGCCACATCTGGCAACACATCCCCTGGCAGCCGTGCATTCAGGAGAGAAGCAAAGCAGAGAGTCGAAAGGTTGGGGGGTGGGGGAGTGCAATTTGCTCTGGCCCTGCCCAGGCCCGCCACGGAGAGCAGTTTCCATGCCCCTGCCGTGGACTCGCACACAGTTGCATAGTCTCCCACAGCCTCAGATGCTCCATAGTCACAGGAGTCAGGAGAGTAGGCAGCTTACCCCCGTGGTGCAGCAGGGAAGGCTCTGGCCCTGGGCTGCCTAGTGCAGGCCTGACCAGGAAGCCAGCTCCCCTCCTCCAAGCCCATGATAGCATTGTGTCTGCGGAGTCTCAGTCGGCCCTGGTGGTTCCATATGTTGCAATCTGACCCACACCATGTTCATACCTAAAAGCCACATCCCAAACCAACCCTAACAGTGGTGAGCAGACCTAAGCGGAAAGTCTCATGAGAAGTCCCATCTGAATCCGAGAAATTCAGTGCATTTAACAAAACGGGGGGCTGTATGTTGGTGACTCGTTTCTGAGAATTCCCCTTGAATGATAAAGGAAGTGTGTGTCCTTACCAAGCAGGCCCCGGGAAGCCCTAGGTGATTCAGCTGCGTCCCAGACTGAGAAAGATGCTGGGGCCTCACCGACCCCACAATAGCCCCAGGCCACCCCTCCTGCGTAGCTACTTCCAAGTTCCCACAAGGAAATGACACAGTGACTCAAAGTCAGATGAGCGTGCCCACTCGTCCTCTGGCTTCTGAAATATACAGGTGTTCTTCCTGAGGTTCTCTCTTCATGGAATCCTGCCCCCCATCAATGGGAATGGGTGGTTCTCAGATCAAGCTTCTCCCTACACGGGCTCTCAGTGAAGATGCTGCGAAGGAGCCGGGTGACCTGTCATCCTGGCACACTGCAGAGCGTGTTTCCAACACAAATGTGGTGGTAGCTCCAGAGAGCCACCTGGCCAGAACCCTGCTCCATGAGAACCCTGCCCCGCACGCCTCCAGCCAGCTATGCAAGAGGCCCCAGGCAAGGCCAGCACCCACTGCCCTCGTGGCAGGCTGGGGCATGGACTGGGCAGTTTGCCATCTGCCCAATGTGCAAGGGCTCTCGCTTGCTCAGAGCAGGCCTGCAGCCCCGGCTCTGCCTTCTGCTCCTCAGCTGAGTGAGGCCGAAGAGGCCAAAGTGCGCAGGGCCATCCTAGGAGGCAGGTGCTGGCAAAATGGGCTGCCCTCACTTCCTATCACATTTTGCATGTTCCCTCCTTCTATAAGAAAGCTCTGGGTGGCTGGGCTTTGCCACAGCAGCTGGGTCTCAGGCTGAGAAGAGCAGTGGACTCTGGGCACCCCAACCCCCCGACATCTGCGGGATGGTACAGCCCCGACGCAGTGTCTCCCTCCCCAGTGAGGCCTTCGAGGTCCTCTGCACACATAGACACGGGCTTGCCTCGGGACTCTTGTCCCCCGCGTCCCCCTGAGCGTGCTGTCGTTCATCCAGACACTTAGCCAGATGCTGGCACATGTGGGCAGTGGCAGCCAGAGTCCTCCGCAGCTGATGGGTCTCCTCAGCCAAGGAGCGGCACAGGATGTCGCTGGCAGCCCGGGCACGTTCCTTCTCCACCACACTCCTCCGAAGCTGGGCCACCTCCTTCTCCCGCTCGTGCTCTGGCTGGCTCATCAGCTGCTGCGCTGCCCTCTCTTTCTCTTCTAGTTGCTCTGAAAGTCTCTCAATTTCCTAAGTGGAAGATTTCAAAGCACAGTTTATTTGAGTGAAAGAAGCAAGGCCAGTAACAGATGTTCATAAAGCAAGAGAAGAAGCAGCATGGACCTGCCATCACTAACTGACCAGGTTGCTCGCTGTAATTACCTGGGGTTCTCAGCTTCTGATGTTCTTTCTGAAAGTTCATCTAAAATTCATCTTTCACGAGCAAGTTCACAATTTTAGACAGTACATAACCAAATTACTAAATGTGGTAGCTCCAAAGGCTTCTTCATGGAAAGGCTAGAAACTGCAGTGGCCAGCCCTTGAAGTACGCGCATGTCCTAACCCCCAGTGCTTGGAATAGGACTTTTTGAAAAGCATGGTCCTTGCAGATGTAACTAGTTAAGAGGAAGCCATTCTGTGTTAGAACAGGCCCTGATCCGGTGACTGCTTTGCTTAGGAGAAGGAAGTATGGACACGGACACAAGCCTGAGTGAGGATGGGGCTGAGGGCAAAGAGATGCAGCACGGGCTGCGAAAGCCCCCAGAAGATATAAGAGGTGGAGGGAGACCCTCCCCAAAGCCTCAGAGGGAGCGTGGCCCCGCCGACACTTTCAGCTCAGGCTCTGGCCTCTAGAAGTGCAGAAGATGACAGATGACACCGCTTCCATTCTAGCCCCGTTTATACCTGTCACAGCAGGTATAGGAAACGAATACATCCAACCCCAATCACTTCATTTAAAAAAAGAAGAAGGAGAAGTCCTTAAAATTACAGTCTATTTGATGTCTGGCCTTAATTTTATGCTTTTTCGTTTCAAAGAAGCCTGCAGTGCCTGCAGTGAGAGCAGGTGGGCAGGGCAAGTGAGTGGGGCCTGCAGGTGCAAAACCAGCAAGGGTGGGCTTCAGCAGGAGGGCGTGCAGGGAAGGGAACTGGCCTCCCTGCCAAGTCCCAGACAGCTTGTGTCCCCCGACCCCACCTATAGCTGTGAGGAGGGACAGACTCCAGGACCCCCAGCAGAAGGCGATGCCAGGCCACGTTATTTAAGGACCCCTATTTTGCTTTAAGCAAAAACAGTGCATGTGGTTGTCACAAATTCAAACATACAAAAGGAAAATGAAAAGATGTGGAAAATGTCAACAAAGCGTAATATGAGCAAAATGCAAATATGAATAAAGAGTCTCTAAAAACCTAAAAAGAAACCAAAAAGAAATTCTGAGGCTAAAAGGTACAATGACTGAGATGAAAAATTCACTAGAGATTCAAAGGAAGATTTGAACTGGCAGAAGTATCAGCAAAGTTAAAGATAGAACAAGGAAAATTATCAAGGCTAAGGAACAGGAAAAAAAAGACTGAAGTGAACAGAGCCCTTAGGGCCTATGAGACACCATCAAGCAGACCAGCGTACACACACTGTGGATGTCTCAGAAGGAGTGAGAGAAAGGGGTAGAAAGAACATTTGAAGAAAAAACTTCCCAAATTTGATGAAAGACATGAATATAAACATCCAAGCAGCTCAACAAACTCAAAATAAGATGAACGCAAAAAGACCAACACCAAAACACATTATAATCAGACTTCTGAAAGCCAAAGATAAAGAATCTTGAAGGCAGCCAAGAGAGAAGCTACTCGTCACATCCAAGGGATCCTCAATGAGATAATCATGAGATTACTCATCTGTCACTTCAAAAGCTAGAAAGCAGCGAGCCCATATATTCAAATGCTAAAAGAAAAAACTGTAAACCACGAATCCTATATCCATCAAAATTGCACTTCCAGAGTGAGGGATAAACTACAACATTCCCAGATTAACAAAAGCTGAGGGTATTTGTCCCCACAAGACCCACCTGGCAAAAAATGCTCAAGGGGGTCCTTTAGGGTGAAATTAAAGGACACCAGACAGTAACTCAAACTTGTATGAAGAAATAAAGGTGTAAATGCATGGGCAACTACTAGAGCTAGTATTATTGTAACAAGAGTTTATAATTCCATTTTTCCCTTCTACACAATTTAAAAGACTAAGATACTTTTTAAAAGTTACTAGTCTAAAAGTTAGTATTATTGTAACTTTGGTTTATAACCTCGTATTTCTTCATGTAATTTAAGAGACTAATGTATTTAAAAGATTAGTTTATGGGTCTCCTGGGTGGCTCAACAAGTTGGGGATCTGACTCTTCATCTTGGTTCAGGTCTTGATCTTGGGGTTGTGAGTTCAAGCCCTGCACTGAGCTCCAAACTGGGTGCGGGGCCTACCTAAATAAGTAGTTCTAAAATTAAAAGATTGGTTTGTTTGGGGGCACAAGATATATAAAGAAGTAATTTTGTGACATCAACAACTGAAAGGGATGAGGACAGAATTGTAAAGGAGCAGAGTTTTTTATGTTACTTAAGCTAACCTGATAAACAACTTAGAGTAGTGTAACTTTAGGATGTTAAACATAATTCCCATTGTAAACACATACACTCACACAAAAGCTGTAGAACAATGCTCGCTTTGGCAGCACATATACTTAAAAAGCTGTGGAATATACACAAAGAAATGAGAAAGTTAACATTTCACTACAAATATGTGAATAAACACAAAGACAGTAAAGCAGAAAATGAGGAACAAAAAGGCTATAAGACATCTAATTCATCCTTATCAGTAATTACCCTAAATATGAATGGAATTAATATTAATATTAATTGGCAGAATTGATAAAACAAAAGATCCAACTATATGTTTTCTACAAGAGACTCACCTGAGATACAAAGACACAAACAGACTGAAAGTAAAAAGGATGGAAAAACATAATCCAAGTAGTGACCAAAGGAGAGCAAGGGTACCTCTAATATAAGACAAAATACTTCAATGCAAAAAAGGTTACAAAAGACAAAGAACATTATACATTAAAAAAGGTTTAATACAGTAAAAGGTTTAATACAGTAAGAAGAAGATAAAACAATTATAAGCATATTTGTGCACATATTAACAGACTGGCAAAATATATGAAAATGTATGAAACAAAAACTGAGAAATAGTTCTACACTAATGGTTAGAGACACCGATACTCCACTCGACAGTGATTAAACAACCAGACTTAAGTAAGAAAACAGGACTTAAAGTAAACCAACTAGATCTAACAGATGTACAAAACACCCACCAGCAATGGCCACATACAAGATCTTCTCAAGTACATTTGGGATATTTTCCAGAACAGACTATATGTTAGACCACATTATTAGGTCTCAGTAGGTTTTGTTTTTTATTTTAAGATTTTATTTATTTGACAGAGAGAGATACCAAGAGAGAGTACAAGCAGAGGGAGTGGCAGGCAGAGGGAGAAACAGGCTTCCTGCTGAGCAAGGAGCCCGATGAAGACAAACACTTAACCGACTGAACCACCCAGGCACCTCAAATCTCAGTAGATTTAAAAATACAGATTATCGGGCACCTGGATGGCTCAGTGGGTTAAAGCCTCTGCCTTCGGCTCAGGTCATGATCTCAGGGTCCTGGGATCGAGCCCCACATCGGGCTCTCTGCTCGGCGGGGAGCCTGCTTTCCTCCTCTCTCTCTCTCTGCCTGCCTCTGCCTACTTGTGATCTCTGTCAAATAAATAAATAAAATATTTTTAAAAATAATAATAAAATACAGATTATCTTCAAAGTGCCTTCTCCAACCATAACAGGATGAAATTAAAAATCAACAATAGGGGGACACCTGGGTGGCTCAGTTGGTTAAGCAGCTGCCTTCGGCTCGGGTCATGATCCCGGCGTCCTGGGATCAAGTCCCACATGGGGCTCCTTGCTCAGCAGGGAGCCTGCTTCTCCCTCTGTCTCTGCCTGACACTCTATCTGCCTGTGCGCACACGCTCCCTATTTCTCTCTAACAAATAAATAAATTAAAATAAAATAAAATTTAAAAAAAAATCAACAATGGGGCACCGGGGTGGCTCAGTTAAGCGTCTGCCTTCAGCTCATGATTCAGGGTCCTGGGATGGAGCCCCATGTCAGGCTTCCAGATCAGCGGGGAGTCTGCTTCTCCCTCTCCTTCTGCCTCAAAACCAATAGTTGATTTTTCTAGAAGATGAACAAAACTGACAAACCTTTAGACAGACTAAAGAAAAAAGACAAATTACTAAAATCAGAAATAAGTGGGGATATTATTACCAATTCTACAGAAATAAAAAGAATTATAATACTATGAACAATTGTACACCAGCAAATTGGGTAACCGAGATGAAATGAGCAAATTCCAAGAAATACAAAACCTACTAAAACTAAATCACAGAGAAATAGAAAAACTGAATACACTTCTACCTAGTAAGGAGACTGAATCAGTAATCAAAACTCTTCCAACAAAGAAAAGCCTTGGAACTGATAGCTTCACAGGTGAACTCTAGCAAACAGTTGAAGAATATTAATCCTTCATAAGCTTTTTAAACAAACAAACAAACAAACAAAAGAGGCAGGAACACCTCTCAACTCATCCTGTGAGGCCAGCATTACCCTGACACCAAAGCCAGACAAAAACCCTATAAGAAAAGAAAATTACAGACTAACATCCACAATGAACACAGATGCAAAAGTCCTAAAAAAAAACACAAGCAAACCGAATTAGGGAGCATAGTAAAAGCATTATACAGGGACACCTGGGTGGCTCAGTTGGTTAAGCAGCTGCCTTTGGCTCAGGTCATGATCCCAGCGTCCTGGGATCGAGTCCCACATCGGGCTCCTTGCTCGGCAGGGAGCCTGCTTCTCCCTCTGCCTCTGCCTGTGCTCGCTTGCTCTCTCTCTGACAAATAAATAAATTTAAAAAAAAAATTTAAAAGCATTATACACCACAACCAAGTGGAATTTTTTTACTGGATTGTAAAGCTATTATAAACATAAAAAAATTGATCAATGAATGTTAATGACATATTGTGATTATTTCTTAATATATACAAGCATCAAATCATTATGTGGCATACCTGAAACTAATAAAATGATATGTTAACTATATCTGAATTTTTAAAAAAAGCAGCTGACACTGTAATACCAGTGTTCTGGTTCAGAAACTCAAGTTGGCTTACCTATATACATACTGAGTTCAGTATTTCCCCACTACGCATCCCTCCATCCCTTTCACAACTTGCTTCAAGAAGTGATCATCTGGGGCACCTGGGTGGCTCAGTGGGTTAAAGCCTCTGCCTTCGGCTCAGGTCATGATCCCAGGGTCCTGGGATGGAGTTCCGCATCGGGCTCTCTGCTCAGCAGGGAGCCTGCTTCCTCCTCTCTCTGCCTGACTCTGCCTACTTATAATCTCTATCTGTCAAATGAATAAATAAAATCTTAAAAAAATTAAAAAAAAAAAAAAAGAAGTGATCATCTAAGCATCAGTGTAATTAATCCAGAGAATGAACCAAAGACTCTCCACAGTTAACTATAGAGGGAAGGTCACACAGAAAAATGAAAAATGGTAGAAAGGGCAGTCCCAGTTGGGGACCAACGTAACCTGTAAGATTAACCACAAACGGAAGGGACCATCGGTGGGGACTATCACCAAGAACACAGAGTCTCCACCCTTCACCCTTCGAGAGACAGCACAACAAACAGTTCCACCTAGAAGCAGCATTTGAAAAGTGCCTGGCGTATATAGGAAGTTTCTTTACTAATCTCAGAACAGGCACTGGAGGGCAGGGATTCTTAGCAGCCTTGTCCAAAAAGAAAAGAGTTAGTGGGCACCATTTCTCTTCCCCTCCCTGCCACCCCAGACACCCAGACATCTGTGGGAACCAGCATGAACACTCACTATCCAGCTTGCCAGCACCACGCCCCTTCCCCTGCCCCATATTCTCCTGTGGATCCACTCCATCCAACCTGCCCTACTGAGCAGGAGTCCCTCCAAGGTGCTAACGTCTCATTCAGCAAGCAGCCCTGACAGTGGCCAACACTAAAGTGACTCCTACCCTGGGAGAAGGGAAGACAACCACAGACACCAGTTCCACTGCAGCCCTAATGGTGGGCTGGGCGCAGACTGATGGCCGCCCCATCCATGAACAAAAACCTCCCACACAGCAACGTGAAGAAAGAGTTCTATAGTTCAGGGAGACTGCAGCCCTAACAGGGCAGGATCTGGTCTGACTGCAGCTGGCACCCACCCATAAAAGCCTCGCAGGGGACAACAGGGAAAGCACCCTGCAGTTCAGTGCAACCACAGTTCTGGCAAACAGACTGAGGGCAGGCATCTGGTCTGAACCAAGTAGAAGCCCAAGGCAGCCCCAGACTGGCCCCTTAACACAGAGACTAATCCCCACCCATACAGGCAAAGGGGACCATTGCAGCCAACTAGAAGGCAAGCACAGCTCAGGCACAAGAGTGGGGTACATACAACACTAACAGAAGGCAGGCCTGAAGCGCCAGGTGCTGGTGAACAGGGGACCAGGCAGGGCACTAGAGGACCTCCTCCTAAAGCCACTACTTTCAAGATCAGGAGACAAAACTGAACTTCCTAACACAGAAACAAACTTAAAGATTCAGACAAAATGAGGAGACAGAGGAGTATACCCCAAATGAAAGAACAGGACAAAATCACAGCAAGTGACACAGGGATAAGTGACACACCTGATTGAGAATTCAAAATAATGGTCATAAAGATACTCATTAGGCTTGAGAAAAGAGTGGAGGACCTCAGTGAGACCTTCAGCAAGGAGACAGAGAATATTAAAAAAAAAAATCAGAGATAACCCAATCACTGAAAAAAAAAAATACATATATATATATATATATATATATATATATATATATATATACTAAAGGGAATCTACAGCAAATTAGAGGAGGCAGAAGAATGCATCACTGAGCTGGAAGACAGAGTAATGGAATGCAACCAAGTCAAAGAGCAAAAAAAGAAAACATTAAAAATGATGATAGACTAAGGGAACTCAACAACATCAAGTATAATAATATTTGCATTATAAGGATCCCAGAAAGAGAAGAGAGGGAAAAGGGGGCTGAGAATTTGACAACTTAATGGCTAAAAACTTCCTGAATCTGGGGAAGGAAAAGAAATCCAGATTCAGGATCCACAGAGAGCCCCAGACAAAATCAACCCAAGGAGGTCTACACAAAGACACATAGTAATTAAAACGGCAAAAAGTAGTGACAGAATTTTAAAAGCAGGAAGAGAAAAGACAACAGTTACATACAAGGGAAACCCCCAAAAGCCTGTCAGCTGATTTTTCAGCAGAAACTTTCCAGGCCAGACAGAAGTGGCATGAACTATTCGAAATGCTGAAAGGAAAAAACCTACAGCCAAGAATACTCTACCCAGCAAGGTTATCATTCAGAATAGGAAAGACAGAGAGTTTCCCAGACAAACAAAACCTAAAGGAACTCATCATCACTAAGCCAGCTTCACAAAAACGTTAAAGGGAATTCTGTGAATGAAAAGTAAAGACCATAATCAGGAGTAAACAAATTAGGAAAGAAAAAATTTTCACAAGTACATACAAACATAAAGTAATAAGCAGATTAATCATCTGTAAAACCAGAACAGAGGTTAAAGTACGAAAGCAGCAAAATCAATGATATCTATTAAAAAATCAGTCAAGGTATTCACAAAATAAAAAGGATATAAATTATGATATACACATAAAACACGGGGATGGGAGGAGTAAAAACTTAGTGCTTTCAAATGGATTCAAACTACAACCTCCTACAGACTGTTACATGCATAAGATATTATATATAAACCTAATGGTAACCATAAATCAAAAACCTGTACCAGATAAGCAAAATATAAAGAGAAAGGAATCCAAGCTTATCACTAAAGAAAGCCATCAAATGATAAGGAGGCAAAAAAAAAAAAAAAAGAACTACAAAAACAACCATAAATCAAGTAACAAAACAGCAATAAGCATATGCCTATCAACAATTACTTTGAATGTAAATTTACTAAATGGTCCACTCAAAAAACATAGAGTGACTGAATGAATACAAAAGCAAGACACATCAATATGCTCCCTATATGAGACCCATTTGAGACATTTAAAAAAACACGTAGATTAAAAGTGAAAGGATGGAAAAATGAAGGGATCATGCAAACAGAAGCAAAAAGAAAACTGGGGTACCAATACTTATATCAGACAAACAGACATTAAAACAAAGACAATAAAAAGAGACAAAGATGAGTACCTGGGTGGCTCAGTTGGTTAAGCATCTACCTTCAGCTCAGGTCAAAATCTTAGGGCCCTGGGGTCAAGCCCTGCATCAGGCTCCTTGCTCAGTGGGGAGTCTGCTTCTCCCTCTGCCTCTGCCCGCCACTCGTGCTTGCCCACATTCGCACGCTCTCTCTCAAATAAAATCTTTTTAAAAATCAAAAAAAAAATGGAGAAAGACACTACATAATCACAAAGGGAACACTCCAACAAGATATAACAATTGTAAATATTTACACACCCAACATAAGAGCATCAAATATATAAAGCAACTATTTATAGACATAAGAGAAGACATTGATACTAATACTAGCAAGGGACTCTAACACCCAATTGATTATCCAGACAGAAAAACAACAAGGAAATAGTGCCCTTTTTTTTTTTTTTTACATTTTATTTATTTGAGAGAGTGCACAAGTGGGGAAGGGGGGTCAGAGGGAGAGGAAGAAGCAGACCCTCCACTAAACAGGGAGTCTGATTCCGGGCTTGATCCCAGGACCCTGAGGTCATGATCCGAGCCAAAGGCAGGACCCTTAACCAACTGAGCCACCCAGCTGCCCCAAAACAGTGGCTTTGAATGACACATTGGACCAGATGGAACTAACAGTATATTCTGAACATTATATCCAAAAACAGCAGAATACACATTCTTTTTCTTTTTTTTTTTCAACTAGGCTCCACAACCAACATGGGCTGGAACTCACGACTCTGAGATTAAGAGCTGGATGTTCTACTGAGTGAGACTGTCAAGCGCCCCTACACATTCTTAGAACATTCTCCACAGTGGACCACATTAGACTACAAAAGAAGTCTTAAATTCAAAAAGATCAAAGTCATACCATGCATCTTTTCCGACCACAACAGTATGAAACTAGAAATCAATCACATGAAAAAAATCTGGAAAGAACACAAATATACAGAGGCTAAATAACATACCACTAAACAATGAATGAATCCATCAAGAAATTGAAGATGGAACCAAAAAATACAGGGAGACAAATGAAAATGAAAACACAACAGTCCAAAATCTTTGGGATGCAGCAAAAGCTGTTCTAACAGAGAAGATTACAGCAATCCAGGTCTACCTCAACAAGCAGGAGAAAAAAAAAAAACTTCAAACAACCTTTCAGAAATGATAAAGATTAGAGCAGAAATAAATGAGAGACTAAAAAACAATAAAACAGGTCAATGAAACCAGAACATGATTCTTTGAAAAGGTCAACAAAATTGATAAATCTTTAGCTAGACTCCTCAAAAAGAGACAGAGAAAAAAGAGAACTCAAATAAATAAAATCAGAAGTGAAAGGAGAAAAAAAGACACCACAGAAATACAAAGGATTATAACAGAATATTATCAAAAATTGTATACCAACAAACTGGACAACCTTGAGGAAATGGATACATTCCTAGGAACATATAACTTCTCAAAGCTAAATCAAGAAGAAATACTAGGGTGCCTGGATGG
>PISX010008519.1:0-37500 GCA_004024625.1 Mellivora capensis
TCCATTCATCTGTTGATGGACATCTAGGCTCTTTCCATAGTTTGGCTATTGTAGACATTGCTGCTATAAACATTCGGGTGCACGTGCCCCTTCGGATCACTACGTTTGTATCTTTAGGGTAAATACCCAGTAGTGCAATTGTTGGGTCATAGGGTAGTTCTATTTTCAACTTTTTGAGGAACCTCCACGCTGTTTTCCACAGCGGTTGCGGATCTTGTACATTTTTTTTTTAAAGTTTACACCTAAGTATCTAATTTGCTTTGGAACAAGCACCAGGCGTATTTTAGTGTTTTATTTTGGTTCATGCGTGTTCACTCCAGGACATGGAAATTGACTTTTATGTGTTAATCTCCTACTTTGTACCCTTATAGATTTCACTTACTCATTCTAGCTATTAGTTAGTTGCTTTGTTTTTAAGATTTCCTGAATTTTCAATGTAGACAATATGTCATCTGCAAGCAGGAACAGTTTGATTTTCTCTCTACTGCCTATTCCTTTTCTGCTGCCTTGCAGTGGCCAGAACTTACAGCATTGTGCTGGTTATGAGTGGCAGGGTAGATATTCCCATCCTTGTTCCCAGCCTTAGAGGGAAAGCAGTCCATCCTTCACAGTCAGCATGGTGTTCACTTACTTGTAGGTTTTTTTTGGTGGGTGCCTTTATGAGATTGAGGATGGTCTCTTGCTTCTGTTTGGCTGAGAATTTGCATCATGAGTGGGTGTTGGATTTTGTCAGATGCACTATCTGTGTTGGGGCGCCTGGGTGGCTCAGTCGGTTAAGCTTCCAACTCTTGATCTCAGCTCAGGTCTTGAGCTCAGGGTCTTGAGTTCAAGCTCCATGTTGGGCTCCATGCTGGGCATGGAGCCTACATTATGATCATGTGATTTTTCTCTTTAGCCTGCTGAAATGGCAGATTACACTGATTGATTTTTTTATGTTGAATCCACATTGCACATCTAGAAGACATTCAAGAGAATCATGCTGTCTCATTCTGTTTTTTTTTTAAGATTTTATTTATTTATTTGACAGAGATCACAAGTAGGCGGAGAGGCAGGCAGAGAGAGAGGGGGGGAAGCAGGTTCCCTGCTGAGCAGAGAACTCTATGTGGGGCTCGATCCCAGGACCTGGGATCATGACCTGAGCAGAGGCTTTAACCCACTGAGCCACCCAGGTGCCCTCATTCTGTTTTTTATATCGCTGGGTTTATTTGTTAATATTTTGTTTAAGACTGTTGTTGCTAAATTCATAAGAGATAGTGGTCTGCCACTGTCTTATTTTGTACTATATTAGGGTAGTTTTGGTATCAAGGTAATACTAACCTCCTAAAGTGAGTTTAGAAGTGTTTGTTCCTCTTCTGTTTTTCTGGGAAATATTGCATAAAATTGTTGTTAATTCTTTAAATATTTGGTAGGGTTTTCCAGTAAACCAACCATTTATTTATTTTTTTTTAGGAGATATATAATGAGAAATTCAATCTATTCAATGGTTTGAGGACCTACTGGGTTATAAATTTCATCTTGGTTTTGATAGTTCATGGTTTTTAAAGAACTGATCCATTTCTTCCAACCTGTTGAATTTATGAGTGTATGGTTGTTCACAGTATTACACTCATTCTTTTAATGGCCACAAGATCTATTGTAATACCCCATTTCATTCCTGATATTGATGATTTGTGTCTTCTCACATTTTATCTTGGTCAGTTTTGATAGAGGTTTATCATTACACTTTAAAAAAAGAAATAGCTTTTTATTATATTGCTTTTCTTTTTTATTTAAATTGTATTGCTTTTCTTTTTTTTTTCCTGTTTTTAATTGCATTGATTTCTGCTCTGATTTTTATTATTTCCTTCCTTTTGTTTGCTCTTCCTTTTCTGTTTTCTTGAGGTAAGACCTTCAATTTGTGCCTTTTCCTCTTTTCTAAAGTAATTTAATGCAGTAAATTTCTCTCTTAGCCTTGCTTTAGCTGCTTACCACCTATTTTAATATGTTATATTTTAATTTTCTTTCATTTCTATGTATTTTAAATTTCTCTTAAGACTTCTTCTTTGACCCATGGAATTTAGAAGTGTGTTGTTTAATTTCCAAATGTGGAATGGAGGAAAAAAATGTATTGACTCCTTGAAATAGAAAATTTTGAGAGGTTTACTTTGAGAAAGTAATATGAGCTTTCATGCTCACATGAAAGGTTTTACACACCCTTGAGAAATCTACACAAACACAGGAATACCTCTAAGAGAAACACAAGGGAAGCATTTGCTTCCTTTACTTCTTAGACATCTCTTATTTAGGGGCACTAATAAATCCACTCATTCACTCATTCATTTGTTCAAAACACTGTTCATCATCTTTCCCAGACCACCTACTCTGTACTCCTGTGCGGCTTCTTCCTGGACCCAGAGCTCACAGATCCCTTCCTCCATGGTGTTGTTGTGTCTCCCATTCTGAATTCTGCTCCATTAGCATAAATTGCTGAAAACAAATGTTTTTATAGGGTATTGAGGGTGCAGATTATGAGATTGTGATTGTGGTACTTGGCTACTGATTTGGAGATGTGAACATCTGAGCCACATTCACAACCCAAATACAGCCAATTATTAAGGTTATGCCTACACCCTTCTTTATTGAAAATGGTTTCTTTTGGCTATAGCTACTTAGATAATCACTTCTGCATTCCATTTTATGGGGTGGTGACGATGTTTCGAAGATGATTAGGAGGAAGAGGGGGATGAAGATATTCTGAGATTCTAAGTTCATGCCCTGTTCATATCCATTATCCATTCATCCATCCACTAATTTTTCTATCTGTTCTTTTTTTTAAAGATTTTATTTATTTATTTGACAGAGAGAGAGAGAGAGAGATCACAAGTAGGCAGAGAGGCAGGCAGAGAGAGAGAGGGAAGAAGGCTACCTGCTGAGCAGAGAGCCCGATGCGGGGCTCAATCCCAGGACGCTAAGACCATGACCTGAGCTGAAGGCAGAGGCTTAACCCACTGAGCCACCCAGGTGCCCCTCTATCTGTTCTTGATCATCATACTTGCCAACCTCATTATCAACTCAGGATCCTTTCATTTGCTCTTACTCTTTCTGGAAGGCCCTTTCCTTGACTTTTCATGTGGTTGTCTCCTTTTTGTCATTTCTTCAACAAAACCTTTTCTGATAACTATCTAAATGAATTCTCTTGGAATTACTGTCACATCACCTTGTTTTATTCTTTTTAGATACTTCTCATTCTTTGAAATTATTATTTATTTTTATTCATCTATTTATTTTTAATATTCTTTGCTAGGATATAAGTTCCATGAGGGTGGAGATCTTGTCTATCTTGTTTTCCACTATATTCCTAACATAATAGACCAACATCCACACAGCAGATGATCCATACATACAGTTTCTTATTAATTAAATTAATTTTTAAATTAAATATTTATTAAATAAAATCTATTAATTAAATTAAAAGATGTTATGCTTCTGACAATGTAAGGTAGTAATTAAGAGTGCAGACTCTGAAGCTAGAGTACCTACATTTAATTCTATGTATTCAAACTTGGAAAGCCAAGGATCTTGGGCAAGTCTTTTATCATTTCTGTGCCTCGGTTGCTTCATGAAATGAAAATGATATAAATAGAATAAAATGAGAATAGCACATAACTTATAGAATTGAAAAAAGTTAAGTACCTAAAATAGTAGTTGGCAATGATATGCATTTAAAAACAGCACAACAGCAAAAGAAATAATAATAATAATTCCCAATTTTTGGAAAATAAAAAAAAACATAAATGCAAAAATAACAAAAGATAACAGTTCCTACCTTGAAAATTTAAGTGTAGTGAATACTTCTGAGGGACTTTCAAATTCTAAAACGTGGTTTCAGCCTTTCCACAGCCTGGCCCCAAAAGTTACTATTAAGTCCCAGATGCCAGTCTTTCAAGAGTCACCTTTATTGTAATGAGTGAGTCGGGGCAAGAGGCACCCTCTTGTGTGCACACAAGTATGAATGATGCTGATTAATAAGACCCTGGCAATTTTGCCCTGTGATGTGTAAGATCAAGACCGTGTGCTCTGTCAATCGCTGGTGGCAGTGTAGAGCAGGTGTGTGGCAGAGTAAGAAGGGAATGCCACCCAGCTCAGAGTTAATCTCCTGACAGAGCCAGCTGTCACTCACTGTCACCTGGCCAGCATGCAGTGTGCAGGGCCTACCAGTTTCCCCAGATGGGGAGGCAGGAGGTGTCTGATCACAAGCAGACTTCTGCATGACAGAGGTGATGAGTCTGCAAGGGCCCTTTTTGAGAGCTCACGGAGGGAACAGGACCTTGCTACTCTCCAGGACTCACCAAGAATGCCCACCTAGGGCAGGAGAAACCTCCTTGCTACCCTATGTGTTTTGATGGCACAGAGGAAGTCAGTAATGCCTTACCTTGGAGGGCTCACGGGAAGGAAGGTAGAGACAGAGGCAGAAGCAACCGAAGATGCTTGTGCCTAGCCCACAGACTCCTAGCTCCTTATCAGGACCTCTAAGTTCTGGCCCAAATTCTTCCACCTGCTCAACCTGAGTTCTCAGAAGCTTGCACAATTTCACTGTAAGTGGATGATATTTTCAGGCATCAGCTCTCCCATCCCCCACTGCCCTCAGGCCAGTCTCTCCCTACATCCATGTACACATCCAGAACAGGAATTCAAAGGCAACCTCAGGTAGTTATTTCCTTAGCTTTCAAGCCTCCAAGGGCCAATCTTTTGGCCTGAAAGTAAGTGTAAAGGAGAACTTGCTGGTCCCAGTCCTCACTCCTGTACTCCTGTAAGAACCAAGGCAGTGCCATGATGGGCCACTTTGGTGTAAGAATTATTTTGAGTTAAATGCAATTAAAACCCAGAAGGTTCAGGAAAAGCTCTTTATGTCCTCTTCAATTGCTAGCCTGTAGCAGGCAGAGAGGTATTAACAGGGATTCCTTTTTTAAAAATTATTTTTTTATTTGAGAGAGAGTATGAACAGGGGGAGGGGCAAAGGGAGGAGGAGAGAGACAAACATTCCCCGCTGAGCATGGAGCCCAATGTGGGGCTACGTCCCAGGGCTCTGAGCTACCCAGGTGCCCCTAACACAAGGATTCCTCTTTACCCAGGAAATGTAATTGCATAACAAGGAAACCTTGATTTTCCAAACATCTCCTCTCACCTTCCTGCTAATGGTCTTCCTCCCCTTTGCATTCCGAGACCCTGACTCTCTCCTGAGCTCAGATAAGCCTCATGTCACCTGACTGCCATGTCTGTAAGGATTTCCTGTATGTCTGGAACTAAATTTGATTTTCTCCTGTTAACCAGTCTCATGTCAGTTTGACTCTTGGTTCAGCTAGAAGGATCTTGAAAGGCATAGGAAATTCTTTCTCCCCAACATGCCAAAAAAGAAGAGGTGAACACTTTCCCCAGGCTGAGGGTAAGAGCTATGTGGAAGGGACAGGGCATCCATTCCTTTCTCTGAGTTGGTGTCAGAACCTCCAGCGAAATTGAGAGACCTGAGAGCAGAGGATCTCTGGGTCTTGATTCCCATGTGGAATCTGTAAAGCAGGAAGCCCAGAGTGGCCCCACACCCTGGAATGGTCTGACTGCAGTGGAGCAGGCCTGGTAGCAAGGTAATTAAAGCAGAGAAGCAGACTCCAAGCTTCCTGTCTTCCCTGTGTCCCCTCAAACTGGACACTGGCCCTGGAAAGAACAGACGTCTTCTACCAGAGATGACTTGTGCTTCTTTCTAATGTTGTTTATTAATTATCTGGGTTATAGCTTCTATAAATCTGCTCTTCATGATACTTCCTTATTTCTTTCAAATTGACTCGCCTTTTTCTAATTAGTTTGCATCAATTTTTTTGTGTGGTGTGGAAATTAACCTTATTAGAAATATTATTTTCTAGCTATATATTTTGAGTGTTGACTTACAACTTTGCCAAACAAATGTTTTATATTTATAGGGTTAGATATAACTCCTTTACTTTTGTAGTAGAAATTAAATAATAGTTTTTTATTTTTTGCTTTATTTTAGTATAAAATAATTAAGAATGCAAGAAATAGATAAGAATGATTTTTTTTACTCTTATTTAGGAAGACCACATTAACTCTTGGATTGTATGAGTGGTCTTCTAATTTTTTGGTAAGATTTCTTTGTTTTATTTGAGCCTTTTATCTAGTAGAAATTTATTTTTTATCTGTGGTTTTGGGATGAGAGTCTTTTAAATTTCCATTTCATTTTGATAACCAGTTTTACTAGCCTTATGTATTAAATGTTGCATTTCCCCACACTGAATAACACACTTTTTTTGGTTGAATAAAAACTTCCTGTAGGTAGGGATTAAATTCTGAATTTTCAGTGAATTTCCATGGATCTATTTGTCTATTATACGTCAATACTATGTTGATTTTTTACAATGGCTTTTGAGACTATTCTGGTAAGTCATAAGGTAAGTCTCCTCTCATTTTTCTTTCTTAACAGTTTTCTGGCAGGTTTTAGGCAAATTCTTTCATATGAATTCAGGGATTATTTTAACCTTTTGGATTTCTCATTGGAATTGCATTAAATTATAGATTAATTTTAGAAGAATGATAGATAAATATCAATATAAATCACATCTATATTGATATATATCTTACATGGGTATCATATTTTACATATGATATGTCAATATATCATTTATATCATATATGTTTGAGAATGTATTTTTTCATCCAAGAGCATGGTGCACTTTTCCAGGCTTCTGGCTCTGTTTCACTCTTCTTATTGCAATTTTAAGTTATTGTCCTAGCATCCTGTGGCTTTGGGGTTAAATTTTTTCCTTAGTGTTTTGTCATTTTTGTTGTATTATAAATTGAATAATTTTTACCTAATTCTATTCTAGATGTTTAGTGTACTAACTAAAGTAGCTATTGATTTTTGCATACTTAGCTTATAAACAGTTACTTTATAATCATCTCTAATTACTCTTAGGAGGTTGTTATTATTTGTTTTTACTCAACTACTGTGAGTGGTCTAGATGTACAGTCAGCAAAAGATAAATTTGTGTGTATATTCTAATGTTTGTTGCAATTATTTTTATTTCTTATTTTGCATTTTCTAGAACTGCCCTATCCAGTATGGTTGCCACTTTCCACATTTGGCTATTTTTAATTAAATTAAATTAAATTAAATTTGAATTCAATTAAATTGAATTAAAATTAATAACATTAAAAATTCAGTCCCTTATTCACACTAGTCACATTTCAGTTGTTCATGAATCACATGTGACTAGAAACTATCATATTGGCCAACACAGTATATAGAATATTTCTATCATTTCAGAAATTTCTATTGGACAACAGTATGCTAGGATGTTCAAGATAATATGCAATAATAATAGTTACAGTAACTTCTGTATAATTCTTGGTTTTAATAGAAATGTTTTACTCTCTTGCTATTTAAAGTAATTCAGGGGGCACCTGGGTGGCTCAGTGGGTTAAACCTCTGCCTTTGGCTCAGGTCATGGTCTCAGGGTCTTAGGATCAAGCCCCACAAGGGGCTCTCTGCTCAGCGGGGAGCCTGCTTTCCTTCCTCTCCATCTGCCTGCCTCTCTGCCTACTTGTGATCTCTGTCATATAAATAAATAAAGTCTTAAAAAAATAAAGTAATTCAGTAGGAGTCAAGGAAATGCAACTTAGATTAATGGTGAGATTTTATTTTTACAAAAATAAAAAAGATCTATTATCAACTAAAATTAGTAGGCATGAAGAAATAAGATACTCTCTATGTTGCCAGTGAAAATGTGAGGTGTTACAACCTTTGAGAAGGTCGTCTGGCAACATTTAAAAATACATACAGCATTCAACTCTGTAGTTATCCTCCCACAGAATGACCCCTTGGTCACTGAAAGGGACGATACCTAAGGACAGACTGATGTCAAGGGCATTTATTGCAGTGTTGTTTGTGCTGGTAAGAAACCAAAAACAGAGTAGACATTGCCAACCAGAATGGCTAAGAAAGTGAATATGACTTCGCTGTAGGATAACATGCAACCATCAAGAAGAAGGAATTGGAATTATATTCAGTGACTCTGGGCCACTGCTCTGAGGTACTGTTGAATAGAAAAAGAAAATGCAGGAAAATGTGGAAGATGTACCATGTCTATAGATGAAACAATGAAAAATGTTTCAAAGATTACCTGTGGACACACATAAACCTATAAATAGGATTGTAAAGAATTATTCACATAGGTGCGTATAGAATTACGTAAGTATGGAGACACTTGTCTCCTGGCAGAGAGGACTCAGGGTATGTGTCATGAGGAGGATATGTAAGAGACGGGCATATGTACTATTATTATTTTTGCAAAGTACATATGTATATGTGTGTATTAACAAACAAACTTATAAATGAAGAGATGATTCCAGGGGTTAACAATGGTTGGTTCAAGGTTGTGAGACCTCAGAAGACTGCCAGTTTTTTCTTTGTAATTTTGTATATAGTTGGAGCCTATGTAGTGAGCAAACAAGGCGAATTAAAAACAAACTCTTTTATTGTATGGATCCTTCCTTCAAATGCTTAGCACGATGCCTGATATGCCACTGTGTGCAGAGAAACCAAAAAGACCAAAGGTTGAAAGGAATTGTACTTTTGCCATCATTCTTTGAAATGAGTCTACATTTCAAGGCTAAATAAATATTTACTTTACTTCCTGACATTAAAACAATTACATACATCACATTATTTAATCCAACTAATTGGAGTAGAGAGCTTTTAAAAAATTTAACTCCATTTTTTTCTTCTCAGTTGCATAAAAAAATCTCTTCATTTAATGTATAATTTAAAAGATATTAATTTTTGAAAATTAAGAAAATAGAATTTAGCAGGACTTTATTTTTGAACTGCATTCTTCTTGAGAGGTTCTTGTAAGGTTTCCTTCTCTTTTTTTCAAATCACACTGGTCACCCATGACAAAATAAATGTACACACCTGCACACATGTGCGCACACACACACACACACACACTCGGTTAAAAATTACTGGTCAAGGATGTGGAGTAAAAGCAGTTTCCCCTCATTATTTTCTTTTACTCAGCTTCTTTTGGCAATATCATCAATTTATTTTTCTAGATAAATTTTAAAATCATTTTGTCAAATTTTATCTCTCTCCCCAAAAAAGATCTGTTAGGATTTTTTTTCAAGATTGCAGAATTTCAATACATTATTTGGAAAGAATTAGTATCTTTGAAATATTTTGTCCTCTTATCTAGAAACATAAGGTTTGCATTTTTCCTTAAAAAATTCTTACAAGTTTTCTTTATTTCTAGTAAGACCCCTGTTTAAAATTCAGCTTTACTGAGTGTACTTTGCAGCAAAATTCACCCTTTCCAGTGAACAGTGCTGCAGACTTTTGACAAATGTATGTAGCTGTGTGAGTGCTCCTTCAATCAAGATGAAGAATATTGACATCACTGAAGAAAATATCCTCATTTCTTTTATATCAACCCTTCTCCTTACCTCCAACTTTTTCTTTTTTTCCTAGAATGTTCTATAAATGGATTTTGTCTCACATAATATAATAATTTTCAGATTTGTCCATATTGTGGATGTAACAGGAGCTCACTCAGTTTTATCAATCAAGTGGTATTCCTTTGTATGGCTATTCCACAATTTGCCCATTCACTTGTTGATGGACATTTCTGTTGTTGCCACGACTTTACTACAAATAAGACCCTGTCAACATTTGTGTATAAGTTTTTGTGCAAACATATGTCTCCATTTTGCCTGGAAATGTCATGTATATGTTTAATATGCTAGCTAAAATATGCTCAGAAAAAAATATACTGGGTTTTACATGCTGGGTACATGTTTAATTTTATAAGAAATTATCTGTTTTCCAATGAGATTACTTTTTTTTTAATTTTAGAAGTGTGTTTTTTTTTTCACCTTGAGAAATTGCACTACTGGGTATTTACCCTAAAGATACAGATGTAGTGAAAAGAAGGGCCATCTGTACCCCAATGTTCATAGCAGCAATGGCCACAGTCACCAAACTGTAGAAAGAGCTAAGATTCTCTTCAACAGACGAATGGATAAAGAAGATATGGTCTGTATATACAATGGAGTACTATGCCTCCATCAGAAAGGATGAATACCCAACTTTTGTAGCAACATGGATGGGACTGGAAGAGATTATGCTGAGTGAAATAAATCAAGCAGAGAGAGTCAATTATCCTATGGTTTCACTTACTTGTGGAGCATAAGGAATAACACAGAGGACATTGGGAGTTGTAGAGGAGAAGTGAGTTGGGGAAAATCGGAGTGGGAGATGAACCATGAGAGCCTGTGGACTCTGAGAGACAAACTGAGGGTTTGTGAGGGAAGAGGGGTGGGGTGATGTGTGAGCCTGGTGGTGGCTATTAAAGAGGGCATGTATTGCATGGAGCACTAGGTGTGGTGCCTAAACAAAATGAATTCTGGAACACTGAAAAGAAATTTAAAAAACTGTTTTATTCAGACCTGGTACTAGGTATTTTCAATAATTTCTTTTTATTATTCATTTTTTAAAATTTTTATTAAAGTATTATTGACATGCAGTGTTATATTAATTTCAGGTGTACAATAAAGTATTGCTATACATTGCTCAGTGCTCATCGTGGAAACTGTACTTTTAATCCTCTTCATCTGTTTCACCCATCCCATGACGTGCATCCCCTCTGGCATCCACCATTTTGTTCTCTGTATTTAAGAGTCTGATTTTTTTTTTGTTTATTCCTTTTTCATCACTTGTTCATTTGTTTTGTTTCTTAAATGCCACTTATGAGTGAAATCATATAGTATTTGTCTTTCTCTGACTTATTTTACTTACCATTATGCCTTCTAGATCCTTCTAGTTGTTGCAGACAGCAAGACCTCCTTCTTATGGCTGAATAATACTCCATTGGATATATTTGCCACATCTTCTTTATCTATTCATTCATCTATCGATGGACACTTGGGTTGCCTCCCTATCTTGGCTACTGTTAATAATGCTGCTACAAAAATAGGGGGATATATATATATATTTTTTTTGTTCAAATGGGTGTTTTTATTTTTCATGGATAAATACCTAGTAATCAAATCACTGGATCATTTGGTAATTCTATTTTTAATATCTTAAGGAAACTCCATACTGTTTTCCACCATGGCTGCACTGATTTGCCTTCCCACCAACAGTGCATGAGAGTTCCTTTTTATCCAAATCCTCAATAATGCTTGTCATTTCTTGTCTTTTGGATTCTAACCACTCTGACAAGTATGAGGTAAATCACTGTGGCTTTGATTTACATTTCCTTGAAGATTAGTGATGTCAAACATCTTTTCATATCTGTTGGTCATCTGTATGTCTTCTTTTGAAAAAAAAAAAGTCTTTTCAGGTCCTTTGACCATTGGATCATCATCATTAGTATTAATTTTGGGGGCATTGGGTTGCATAAGTTCTTTGTATGTTTTGGATATTAACCCCTTGTCAGATATATCATTTTCAAATATCTTCTTCCATTCAGTAGTTTGACTTTCTGTTTTGTTGATGGTTTCCTTTGCTGTGCAAAAGCTTCTAATTTGGTATAGTTCCAATAGTTTACTTTTTTGTAACTTTACATTCCCATCAGTAATGTATAAGAGTTCCAGTTACTCCCCATTCTCTCCAATATTTGGTATTTCCAGTCTTTTTAATTTTAGCCACATTCTAATGTAAATGAAGTGATATGTCATGGTTTTTTTCACTGTTGACTAACAATGTTGAGCCTTTTCCCCTACTTATATCTTCTTTGGGAAGTGTCTGTTCACGTCTTTTGCCTATTTTCCTCCTGAGATGTCTGTCTTTATATTAGTGAGTTATAAGAGCTCTTTATATATTCTGAATACAGTGGTTTATGGGGTATTGGGAATATCCTCTTCCTGTCTGTGACTTGCTTTTGCATTTTTTAAACTGAGCGTTTTGAAGAGCAGAGATTTTTAGTTTTGATGAAATTCATTTTATCAGTATTTTCTTTTGATCTGTACTTTTTTTCTATCCAGTGATTCTTTGCATAACCCAAGGTCATAATGATTTTTGCTCATGTGCTTTTCTAGAAGTTTCTCAGGTTTAAATTTTACATTTACATATATATACCATTTCAAGGTAATTTAAGGGATGTTGTTTTTTTCCCCATATGGATATCCAAGTTTTTTATTACATTATTAAAGATTATCTTTCCCCCATATATCACCTTGGCCCCCATTTACCATATTACCCCCCACACAGACACACAGGGTTTACATCTGGATACTTTATTCTGTTTCATTGAATCTATACATTTATTCCTGTGCTGGTCCACACTGTCATGATTACTGTGGCTTTGTACTGAGTTTTGAAATTAAGCATTGAAAGACTTCTGTACTTGTTCTTCATAAAATTGTTTTGGCTGTTCATTTTTCCTTCTCCTAATGTCCTCCATGCTATTCCTTATGTTCAACAAATAAGTGAAACTATATGATAATTGTCTTTCTCTGCTTGATTTATTTCACTTAGTATAATCTCCTGCAGTCCCATCCATGCTGATGCAAAAGTTGGGTATTCATCCTTTCTGATGGCTGAGTAATATTCCGTTGTATATATGGACCATATCTTCTTTATCCATTCATCTGTTGAAGGTCATCTTGGCTCTTTCCACAGTCTGGCTATTGTGGACATTGCTGCTATGAACACTTGGGTACATATGGCCCTTCTTTTCATTACATCTGTATCTTTGGGGTAAATACCCAGTAGTGCAATTGCTGGGATGTAGGGTAGCTCTATTTTTAAAGTTTTGAGGAAACTCCACACTGTTTTCCAGAGTGGCTGCACCAGCTTGCATTCCCACCAACAGCATAGGAGGGTTCCTCTTTCTCCACATCCTCTCCAACACTTGTTGTTTCCTGTCTTGTTAGTTTTGGCCATTCTAACTGGTGTAAGGTGGTATCTTAAAAAAAAAAAAAATCAAATCTTTGATTTGAATTTCCCTGATGGCTAGTAATGATGAACATTTTTCATGTGTCTGTTAGCCCTTTGTATGTCTTCTTTAGAGAAGGGTCCATTCATGTCTTCTGCCCATTTTTTGACATGAGTATCTGTGTTTTGGGTGTTAAGTTTGAGGAGTTCTTTATAGATCTTGGATATCAGCCCTTTGTCTGTAGTGTCATTTGCAAATATCTTCTCCCATTCTGTGGGTTGCCTCTTTGTTTTGTTGACTATTTCCTTTGCTGTGCAGAAGCTTTTTCTCTTTTGATGTAGTCCCAATCGTTTATTTTTGCTTTTATTTTGCTTGCCTCAGGAGACATACCTAGAAATGTTGCTGTGGCCAATGTCAGAGACATTGCTTCCTGCTCTCTTCTAGGATTTTTAAGGCTTCAGGTCTCACATTTAGGTCTTTAATCCACTTTGAGTTTACTTTTGTGTGTGGTGTAAGAAAGCGGTCCTGTTTCATTCTACTACACGTGGCTGCACAATTTTCCTGACACCATTTGTTGAAAAGATGGTCTTTTCCCTATTGCATATTTTTTCCTGCTTTGTTGAAGATTGATTGACTATATAATTATGGATTTATTTCTAAGTTTTCTATTCTGTTTCAAATGTATATACACCTTTTGATTAACACACATATGTGCATGTGTGTACGTATGTATATATGTATGTGTATGTATATGTATATCTTTTAATTTATCTACATTTATGCTTCATTAGAGTCCTGCTTTGGGTGTACCTTGCTGGGTAATCTTTGAGAATGTTGTAGATAATTCATGTTCTACACCTTTGCTCATAGAGGCTCAAAAAATTATTCTGTGTGGAATCTTGTTGGGACACTTTCTACTACAAAAAATTTACCCTGAATGCCATATGGAGACAGACAAAACTTGATGAGCTGTTATGTTTGATCAGGTGATGGTACCTAGCCCTGTGCCTTTAGGCTCGGTTGGATCCAGGAAACCTTTTAGTGACTCCTTGTTCATGTACAGACTCTCCCCACATCACTGCAAGCTGGCCTTCATCAGCCCCAAGCTTGTCTTCCTCCACAACCCTGTGGAAAGCGTGCTTAGCTTCCTCACTAGTTATGACAGAAGTCTTGGCCTTGAGTCCCTGCTCCAGCTGGCATCATGTGTTCATCCCCAAATGTTCTACCTGTGGCTTTGAGCATGGAGCTGAGGTTAGCCTGACCCAAACCTCAGGATAATGAGGGAGACTTTACCAGAACAGGGGGAAGTAGATGCAGAGTGGTTATAGACAAAACTGTCCACCACTACAATGTGACAATATTTCTGTGGTGACCCATCTTCAGCCTCCCCAAAAGCTGTGGTCCTATGTTCCAAGCAGGTCCAGGAATGCCTGGACAAGGCCATCTCTGAGCACATCACCATCTTTCTTTCAGGTCTGACTTACCGTTTGCAGCAGCTTTACAGAAATTTGCAACCTCTCCTCTTCCATTTCAGAGTTTGAGTTCACCAAGCAATTTCCCAGATGTGGCTTCTTCTAAGTGAAAGAAGCCAGTCACTAAGGACAGATATGGTATGACTGCACTTAGAGGAGGCATTTAGAATAGTCACACTCACGGAGGCAGAAGGTAGGATGGGGGAAGGGAGATTTGAAGAGCTTTGATTTTTGTGTCTGGAGTTTCAGTTTGGGACGTGAAATAATTCTGGAGGTGGTTGGTAGTGATGGTTGCACACGATGTGAGTATACTTAATGCCACTTCACCCATTGAAATGGCTCACATGGTAAGCTTTGCATTACATTCATTGTACCACAATAAAAAAGAAGTAGGTGTGGCGGTTTGTCTTTGGGGGTCAGCAGAGTGGCTGGTGCCAAGTCCTGCTGTAAGACCTACTCTGTCTGTTACCAGCGGTGCGGTCCTAAGCTAGCCCTGTAGCCTCAGCCAACTTCGAGTTCCTTCTCTGCAAAGCAGGTCTGACAATGACCACCTCCAGGGGTTCTTGTAAAGACAGTATGAAATAATGCATATGAAGTGTATACTAGCACATTGCGTGGCCTCAGGAAGCTTTTGACCGCTGCTGATTATGTAACTATGTTAACTATGATCTTCATCCCTTCCCCCACCCCCACCCCAGCCGCCCAGCGGAGGGGCTTCTTCATCAAGCCTACTCATCCCGACGGCCTGGCAGCCCACTGATGCTGCTGCCTCCGACAGCTGGCACACACCTTCTCCAAACACGTCTAGCTGAAACGTGTCCGGAGAGATGATGGAATCACAGTGTTACCCCTGTCTGCAATGGCACTGGTGAAATCAGCAATGTGACAATATCCAGTTACTAGAAATCTCCGACACTGCAGCAAAAATTTGTTTCCTAATTTGTAAGTTTCCTAACTTAAAAGCCCTAACAATATACTCAGCACATAAACTGTCGAGACAATTTAAATTTAAAAAAAAAGCACACAAAAATCTACAGCATGTTAGAAGAGTATGGAGAACACTATTTTAAAAAGTATCTCTGGTATAATTAGTTTTTATCATTACTGTTATTGATGATTTTATTATTGATTGGTAACAATTTCAGTGGTTTCCATGCCAAATATCATATCTGCATTATGAAGATCAATTTCGTATAATCTTTAGGATTTGTAATTACATGTGACATTAATTATATTCCTAACAAACACATAGAAGTTCCCCCTTTTAACCTAATAGCAATAACCACTGGGAAAAAAAATCAAGAATATAAATGTCCAGGAAAAATTTTCCAAGAAGAATGGCATAGAATCTTCTTGAAAAAAAAAAAAAAAAGAAGCGATACACATTTAAAAATATCTTTTGATTTAAGAGAGCTATAAATATAGCTGAACAAGGAGACTGGATGTCTAAATTCCCTTTAAATGAGGTTAGGGTTAAATGTAATCCTAATCAAACTTTGAAAAGTCTTTTCTTCTTTTCTTTTCCTGGAAGGCGGCAAGGAACAAACTGTTTCTAGAGAGTACTTGGTAGAATGATGGACAGGCAATAGTTAAAAAATTAAAACCAAAGAATCACTGGAGGAAGGGTACTGGTTCTGCCAGATAAATGCATGGCAAAGCAAAAATCACTGAATCGATTTGATACCGGCGCAAAATTAATATACAAATCTAAATCGCAGACTAGAGAGATCCAGAACTGCTTTGGGAGAAGGTTTTGCTATATTGGGAATTGTTTCCCAGATGAGGCTAGGATGGATGAAAACCTCCAGAGGGGAACAGCAGCTTTTATCCTTGTATCAGATCCCAAAATAAGTAAAAGGACTGAAGAGTTAAGTGTTCAAGAAAAAAGAGACTATCACAAGCTAGAGGATTGCTTCAGTACCTACTGAAATAATCTCTAGGCTGTGGATGACCGAGCTTGATGCTGTAGGAGAAATCCGAGTGGATCCGAGGATTTGGCTACAGAAGATTGAAACACTGTATCTGTCAGTGAGGTCACAAAGGGAACTTGTAACTGGAAAGTATTTTCTACAAATACAGCACAGTTTTTATCCCATGTGCATCAGGAATTCATATACATAATTTAAAAATATGAAGTCTCAAAAAATGCAAAGACCCCACAGAGAAAGTTGAATTATAAGAGAGTAAGGGAGGCATCTGGGTGGCACAATCCCATTGAAAAACCCACTCTTGATTTCGCTCAGGTCCTGATCTCTGGGACCTGAGATGGGCTCCATGCTTAGTGGGGAGTCTGTCTCAGATTCTTTCTCTCCTCTTCCTCTGTCTCTCCAGTTCTTGCTCTCTCTCTCTAATAAATAAATCTTGAGAGAGAGAAAGAGAGAGAGAGGGAGAGTAAAGGTAGATGGCCAGTGAGCATATAAAATGATCAATCTCTAGCTAAATTAACTAAGTGAGTTAATTGTACGGATCATTATTAAAACAGTTGGATGATACCATTTGAAACCTTCAAATGCACAGATTTTTCAGTACGGGGGAGGGCGTGGCAAAGCGGAGCGGGGGAGCTGGTGGGAGAGTGTGGTGTTACTTCTGTTAAGAAAGTAGTTTAACAATAGACAATGAAGCCTTTAAAGAATGATTTATTTATCTGAGTGAGAGATAGAGAGCGAGCGAGCATGAGACAGGGAAGGGCAGAGGGAGAGGGAAAGAGAAACTTTAGCAGACTCTGCGCCCAGAGCAGAGCCCCTCGGGAGCTCGATCTCACGACGTTGAGATCAGGACCTTAACGGACGTCATTGCCCAGGATGCCTCTAAAAATTTTATTTATTTATTTGAAAGAGAGAGAGCGAGAGCAAGAGCAGGGGGAGCGGCAAGCAGAGGGAGAAGTAAACTCCCTGCCTAGCAGAGAGCGCGATGCGGGGCTGGATCGTGAGACCCTGAGATCGTGACCTGAGCCAAAGGCAGAAGTTTAACCAACTGAGCCACCCAGGCACACTGTGACAGCTTTTAAAATGTACGTATTTTTGATTTAACACATTTGCTTTTAAAAATAAAATTTTGGGGGCACCTGGAAGGCTCAGTTGGTTGAGCATCTGGCTTTGGCTCAGGTCCTGGTCTCAGGGTCCTGGGATGAAGCCCCAAGTCAGGTTCCCTGCTCCGGGGGGAGTCTGCTTCTCTCTCTCCCTTGGCCCCTCTCACCAGTCACACTCTCCCTCAAATGAATAAATAAAATCTTAAAAAAATAAAATAAAATTCTCAATTTTGAAATTACTACAAAGCTTCATAGAAGTAGCACAAATTATGGATAAGCAGAGGTTCCCACATTGTTCTTAGTATCAGAGAGAAGGAGATGGGTGGGAAAAGGAAGAGAGAGAGAGAGACAGCTGAATGTCCAACAGTATACAGAAAGTGCCACACTCTGGCATGTTATGCAGACGTCCCAGTTATTTCGAAAGAGGGTCCAAAGATAGGGGGAATTGTATAGACTTCATGGCAAATGGAGAAACCTATTTATAATACCTGGCGGATAAGGAGTTAAATGCATAATATGCAAAGAGTATCTACACATTGAAAAAAAATAAGAAAAGTGGAAAAAAATAAGAAAACATACTAGCAGTTATCAATAGGCAAATCACAGATAAGGAAATGCCAGCAGTTGGTAAACTTAGGAGAAGAAATTCCACCTCTGGGAACTGGGGAAGTAAAGACAAAGTGAAAAGGAAATCCTTTGTTTCAGCCATCAGCCTGCCAGCCCCACAAGTGGTAACATTAGGTGGTGGCAAAGATGCAGGGACCCAAGCCCCTCTGTATCTCTGGTGGGAATGTGACTTGCTTCAGGCTTTTGGGAAAGTAATCTTAGAGTATCTATTAGAATTAAAATATGCATATCCTTTGACCCAGCAGTTCCATTTTATGGCTCTATCTTATAGAAATAAAAGCATTATTTATAAAGGAAGGGGGGAGAAGACATCTTTTGAATGTCCATTAATAGAGGAATGATTGAATACGTTGTGTGTGTTGGACGATACAGTTACGAGAGAGATGTGGCTGCTTTCCCAAAAAGGATAGCTGTGATAATTCACCCGGAGGAAAACAAGTCACGGGGAAATGAAATGCATGGTATATGTAGGAAAAACTTATTATTCATTAAATCTGTCTTTTGTTTTTCTTCTTAACTTTTGCTAAGTCAGTTCCTTCCTGTGTCTCCCCTCCCCTCCACTACTTCCCTCCTTCCTTCCATCTTTCTCTATCTTTCCCTCTTTCCATCCTCCCCTCTTTCCTTTCTTGTCTGTCTTCCTGCTAATCTTTCTTCTTTCCTCTCTTGTTCCCTTCCTTCCTCTCTCTTTCACATTCTCCTCTCTCTCTCTCCGATGTCCATTATGTCCTGTGGACACAATCGTGGTAATGGAGGAGCAGTACCTGCTGATCGCTTTGGTTATTTTCTGAGGATGGAGAGGAGGGAATGAGGCAGGTCATTGATTATGTTTCTCTGTGTCTTTGTTTTTCATTGCTGTTCCCTGTGTTGGAGGGAATACAGGGAGATTTTATAATTTTGTAAGGGGAAAGACTCTAGGACATGATTATGCTCTGAACTATGTTTATTTTTAATTTATTTTTTGTTTTAAATTTTTCTTTAAGTACAGGTTAAAAAAGATAAAAAAAAAAAATAAAAGCACCAAAATGTTAAGAGTTTGCCTTTGATGTTAAGCAGAGGGATGCTAATGAGTTTTGCTTCTTTAGATTATTATGTGTTTTCCAAATTTAAATAAAAAGTATTAATTCCAGCATCAAAAAAGATGTGTCTTGGGCACCTGGGTGGCTCAGTCTGTTCAGTGTCTGCCGTCGGCTCAGGTCACATCTCAGGGTCCTGGGATCGAGCCCCGCATTGGGCTCTCTGCTAGGCGGGGAGCCTGCTTCTCCCTCTACCCTTCCCCCTGTCTGTGAGCGCTCTCTCTCTCAAACAAATAAATAAAATCTCAAAAAAAAAAAAAATTAGGGGCACTTGGGTGGTGCAGTCAGTTAAGTGTCTGCCTTTGGCTCAAACTGTGATCTCAAGGTCCTGGGATCGAGCCCAGCATCCGGCCCCCTGCTTGGCGGGGAGCCTGCTTCTCCCTCTCGCCTGCTGGTGCACTCTCTCTCTCTTTCTCAAATAAATAAAATGAAATCCTAAAAATTTTAAAAAATGTGTCTTAATGAAATCATTTTGCCCATCCTCTTTGATTCACAGGACAGGTGGATTTTGGCTTTTTTCTACCCCAGGGATAGATCACCACACACAGCTGGGAGCGGGCCTGCTGGGGAGCAGGCTGGCCTGTCCTCCCTGCTGGGCCCCAGCTCACGGTAGGCATTGATGTCCTCATCCTGCCTTGGCGGTCACTGTGCGCCATTGTTCCTCCGCCTGTGGGTCCCAGGAGGCAGCTCCCCAGGTCCCAGTTGTAGAAAGGGAAAGAGGCAGAAACACAGCTAGTCGGCGTGGCGGACGCTGAAGGAAGAGGCGCATGGTTGAGCCATGGGCGCTGTCTGGGTTTGGGCTGCAGCCTGTCATGCGGGGGCTGAGTAGGGCCAGAAACTTCTCGAGAGATCCCGCTTTGGGGACTTTCTGTTCTGGGCATGGATGAGTAACTCTTCCAACCCTGGCAATAAAGTGGGGAAGGAGACAGTAAATAAGCAATGGGCAAAATTAAAACCAGTAATGAGCCGTATGAATATTGTGGTGTGATAATGTTGGAGACACATTTATTTGGAGCACGGCATGTTCTGGGAAAACATAATGGCATTGTGGTTGTGTGTCCTCGTTTTCCTCCACTGAGTTTCCGCTTACTGGCCCTGGAGGCGGGCAGCACCCGCACCTGTGCCCACATGCTTTTAAAACCTTGGCAGGGAGAGGCAGGCCCACCACAGGGAGCGGGGGAGGACAGAGCTCCGGGCACCTTCTTGGCAGGGAGGGCTGTGAAGGCCAGGGAGGTGGCCCTTCCATCCACCCTGGCCCACCAGAGCGCGGAGCTGTGGCGAAGTTGACCAGAAGGCTATGCGAGATAAGGGTGTCACCCCTCGTCGTGCAGGGGGATGCTTGCCCTGAAACTTCAGCCTGAGGGGCTATCCTGCACATGTGGGGTGCCCCATAAGTCTGTGCTGAGAAAAGCACTGGAGGTTGTTTGAATCTGCTATACTCTCTAGTGACCTTCAACTCCTTAGGGTCAGGGCATTGACAGGGAATGGCTTCTCCCACCAGCCCATAGAAATGCTCAGGAGGTTCTAATGCCCCAAGACAGAGGGAACAGGCATGCCAAGCTGTAAGAGGAGGACCCGAAGGCTTAGCCAAAGGGGCCTTGGCGGAAACCTGGTCATGAGGAAAGGAAAAGGAGACCTGGACCATCAGAAGCCAGTTTCAGGGGAAGGAGCCCCAAGAGCCCAACCACCATACAGAAGCACCCAGACACTAGGGAGTAAGATACTATGGGCATGTGGCCCATGCCACAGAAGGATTCCAGACCTCTGACCTATACTACAAAGACAGTCAAGACACCCTTCTCCAGATCGTTTGGAGGCTGGTAGAGTGTTTTATTAATGCAAAAGTGATTGTATCCTCAGACAGTCTTCTCCCCTCCTCTGTGTGGGCATAGAACCTGGCTGGGGTGGGAGATCTCGGGGCTCCAAGATCTTGGTTGCTTTAAGAGAACACTTTCTGCTGGAAGTCTTTAGCTAGATCTCTTTAAAACTCGGTCATGGAGTTTGAGTCTGACCAACTTGTGGACAGGTTGTATGGGCAATCATATTTCTTCAATGCATATATGTTTATGATTTAAAACATAATTCCTGGCAAAAAAGAAATAATTTAAGTTATGCAATTTATTCATATTTTACATATGTACTCTTCTGTCCTTTACCATACATATATACGGAGTAGTTTGAAGGAACAAAATTTTGACTCGGCATGATTTTGACCATGTGCTGAGTCTGGACCCAATTCCACTGTAACTAGGAAGCTCTAGAGGTTCTCTGAGACATTGTTTCCTTTGGGAGGATGGGAAAAACAAAGCCTTGAGAGGAGAAGGTGTTCTTGCAAGATCGGAGGATAGAGCTGACGGTGAATTCTGTGTGTGCACTTTCAATCACCTTTGACCCATTCCTTCCAGGCTCACCCTTCATCCCCAGCTCCACGTGAGCTCTTCCCTGCCCAGGACCACAGTGTTGCCTCCACTCACAGCCCCAGTGCAGAAAGCCCAGAGCCGAGCTGAGCATGTAGTAAGTGCTCAATGCATAGTTGTTCCCTCTGCTCCCCGCTGTGTTTCGTGGACCTCTCAGTGGCCATATTCCATAAGTTAACATCCAGCAGAGCACTGTGTGTGTGTGCATTCATGGGCACACATGTACCTGCGAGTGCTCCAACCGTGTTGGGAGGGGCTCCTCTCCCCACCCAGGAGTGGGGGCACGGGCAGGTCTGTGGATGCCCACAGACAGGGACTTTACACACACTGCAGGCTACATCCTGTGGGTCTGGGCCATGGGGCAGAATATCTGGCCTGTTGGCTGCAGACTGAACTGATAATTGACATCAAGAGGGAATTGGCTCTTTTAAGACAAATGCTTCCAGATGCCAGGATCACTGGGTCCACGTTACTACCCAGATGGGTCTGGGTGGGAGCCAGAAAAGTAACAGCGTTTGATAAAATCAGAGAGGTAGTTAATCATAAAGTAGCTAGCTTGGGCAGATTTCTGGAAGGTCAGGCTTACTCATAGATGACCTAACAGGGTAGGGCGTGTGCCAAGACCTCAGACCACTGGGGAACTTCACTATCTCTCCAGGGGCAGTCGATCCAGGCTCGGGGCACTCTGCTGTTTGTGGCTGCCAGCAGGAACCTGCTCCCAGATAGGACCCAGCCATGTGGGGTTTGCAGAGCCTCTGACAGAATCAGGTTCTCTATGGCGACTGCAATTGACGACCTGTTTCCTGGTCCTGGGAAGCCTTCATGGGCAGGGACTGTGTTGACACGTCTGTTTCCAGATCCAGCTGGAACCAGTTGAAGCAAATGAAAAGCAGGGAAACTAAGTGGAATTGAGCCTCTGGGAAACTCAAATGGGCCTTTTGCTTAGAGCGTGATTTGGGGCACTTAAATATTTTAAGGATTTGGGCAGATGATCTCACGTTCGAGGGTGCTCTTCTCATAGCACCACGTTAGAGGGGCTGTAAACCAAGGCTGTTGCTTTCAGACTAGGCACAGCTGATTATGTGTGCTCTGAGTGGAGCCCCCAAAACTGTCCTGAGTGAAGAGCCACCTGGGTGGTCTGTGTGTCTCACTTGGATGACCAGAGTGGTCTGGCAAAAGGCTGCTTTGCTTTATTCTTGCCTCTCTAGAGCTTCTTGTCCACAAAGTGGCCTGAGTGATGTTAAATGTGAAAATAAGACAGCATTATGCCCTGACTGCACCCCTCCAATGACTTCCCATTGAAATTAGAAAAAATATATAAATTCTTTATTGCCTAAAAGACCTGTGTGAAGTGGCCCTGCCTTCTCCAGTCTCATCTATTGCTCAGTGCGCCACACTGGACTCCTTGCTGTTCCTCAAAATGGCCTACCTCAGAACATTTGCATTTGACCCTCTCTATGCCTGAAGAGCTCTTCTCAGGTTTAACCATCTGGGAGTGTAAGTCACCCTCTTACTATCAGCCATCAGCTCAGATCTTACCCTTCAAAGAGGTTATTTAAAGTAGGCACATTCTAGTTGTTTTCTTTCCCATTGCTGTATTTTACTTTGCTCAAAGCATTGGACACTTTCTAAAATTATCATTATGATGCTTTGACTTGTTTACTGTGTGACTTCCTTCCACTAAAACATCGGATCCCTGAGAGCAAGGCTTTATCTGTTTTGTTCATTGCCATATCCCTAGTACCTAAAATGGTTCTTAGAAAAAGCCAGTTCTCCATAAAAATATGATGAGCAGATGGATGATTGGACAGATAGATGAATGGGTGAGTGGGTGGTTGGGTGGATGGATGGGTAAGTGGATAGATGGGTGGGTGGATGGATAGATGGGTGGGTGGATGGATGGATGGATGGATGGATGGATGGATGGATATATGGATAAGTGGATGGAGGGATGAATGGTTGGATGGATGGGTGGATGGATGGGGGGAGTTGTGACCTAAGAGGGGTTCAAAATTTCCAGATGGACATCATCCCAACAGGATTCCTTGAGAGGGTCAAATAAATTGACAAAATATCAGGCCAGATCCATTTTGTAATTAATGCTTTCCTAGCTTAGAGAATCCTTGTTTCTTCAAAATTTGCCCATACAAAGGACTAGTTGTTGGAAACTCATGAGTTATTTTCCTGTGGATCTTTTTTCTCTCCTTATATTCAGGGAACAAGGAACTAAATATGAATTCTGGATGAGCAAAGCAAACTTTGATAATGAACTTTGTCTTCCCATTGTAACATTGCAATAGTGACTGCTATTTTTTTTTAACCAGATTATCTCCCGTTGCTGAGTTGAACACTCATAGCAAGGAAATATTTTGTTATACAACTGAAAAACGGACTCTTAGGAGAATGAGTTCTTCATTGGAAATGGTGTATTTCATGATGAGAGCCACTGATGGCTAAATAAAGGCTAAATGTGAGTGTAAATTATTTACTTTAGCAAATTCCAGTCAAGATGCATAGCTACATACAACAATACTAATGATTACGGGGACAATTTTCTTCTTACTAACATTTATTATTGGTTGATAATAAACATAAAAAAGCTTTCTGAGGAACATTTAGAAATGTGTGAAGGACACTACTCAACCCAGATTGTAATTCTCTCTTTCTGAGGTAACTATTCTAGCTGACTTTCCTTTCTGTCTGTTTTCTGTCTACACGTGTAAAAGTACATATGCGTTTTATACCGTTTTAATTATCCTCTATATGCACTTTTTATTGCTTTTTCCTACTTAAAGTGACATCCCATGTATTTTTCCAGATCATTTAAACATTTTAGAAATCATTATTCAATGTTCTATACTATTTAATTGTACAGATCAGCATCAGTTAACAGAAATACAATGTGAATCACATATGTAATTTAAAATTTTCTAGGAACTGCCATGCACAAGTAAAAGCAACAAAGCAAGAGAAATTAATTTAATCATAAATTTTATTTATTCTCATATATATATAATTCTGTCATTTCAAATCTAGTCAATATAAAAATTATTGAGATTTTTTTTGAACTATGTCTTTGAAATCCATGTGTATTTGTCATCTCAATTCAGATCAGCCCCATAACAAGCATTCAGTAGCCACACATGGTGTGTGGCCAACATAGGCTTACCCTACTTAAGACTAGGAGTTGAGAGTTTATGAGTAGTAAGAGGGATTTTTATAGTAATTCCCATATTACAACTTAAAAGACCATCTTCCAGGAATAAAAGCAGCCTGAAATTAGAGTTCTAGTTATCTTCTATCAGGTCTCAAGGTGATTAATTCAGTTTGATAGCTACAAGATAGAGCCTCAATTCTTCAAAATGCTAAATGAAGTGGAAAGATGTTGAAAACAATGTTTTTCAAATTATGCATTTGATACCATTTTGCCTCTTTTCAAAGATGATTTCTTAGGCTCTAATAGAAGCTGATGTCTCCTAGTATATTAAGATCATATTCAATACAAGGCAAATGAATTGAATTAGGTTGGATGGTATTGATTATTATTAGTCCAGCTTCAGTTCTGGGTCCTTCTGCTGTCTTTAGCAGAGTCCTGGGTCCTCCAGGGAAGCTCACTTTTGCCCCTCCTACCTCCCCTCCTCATTTTAGAGTAAAATGACCATCACTTGGCACAATAGTTAAACCTGTGGGCGCAACTGGGACTATACCTTTTTCAGACGCAGTTTTAAAATTTATTTATGAATCAAAGGAATTTGAGAGAATCCAATGGATGCAACTGGTTCTCAGGGGATGTCTTGTGGCAGAAGCATCCTGATTGCATATATGAACAAGAACTCATGAAGAGGGGAAGGAGGAGAAGGGAAGACAATCCCCATCTGGAGGGAACCTCCTGCCTGGAGAGAACCTCCTGCCTGGTTACGGTGTCCAGCCCAGCAGCTCAGAGGGCCAGGAGAAACATCTGAGAGATCCTCTGAGCTAATGAAGTTCTGGTGGCTTATATCCAACATGGGTCCCTCGAGAAGTTTTCACTGGCTGCCTTCCATTGACATGCTTGGGTCCTGGGGATAGAGCAATAAGTTAGATGGTGTACCTGTGTCAAGGTGATTCTTTGAAGAAGATTGACTGCAAACTTCAAACCACAAATTATGTCCTGTGATAGGAGATATGCCTGGAATGATGTGTAGCCCAGCTTCTAGGGAAACCCTGCAGGGTGGATTCCTGGAGGACAGGACTGAGCATCATTGTGACTTGGGGGCAGCTTCCTCCTACCTGTGCCTCTGTGGATTGAGAGTGATAAAGGTACCTGCCTCATGGGCTGATGGGGAGAAAGTGGGATAATCTCTGTTAAATACCTAACATAGTTTGCAACACAAAGCAATCAGTTGCTGAATATTGGCCACCATGGCTGTTCCCGTCACTGTTGCTTTATTAGAAGGTGGTGGGCTGGTAGGCAGAGACCATGTGATAGAGCCTAGCTGGTGGGTGATGGGGAAATGTTGTTTGAAGCAGAGGAGAGATGTGTGCAGTGTTACAGTTTGGGGCAATTGCTCTGGTGTAATGGCTGTGGAATTGTCTTGTGGGAGGGGTCTTGAACGGCCCACCCAGGGGGACGTGGCATCTAGGGGACTTGACTTAGAGCTGTATTTGCATAGCAAGGATGTTGCTTTTATTAGACTGTTAGTTATGATCAATAAAAATCAGCATGTTTTAAAAGATGCATTTATGTTTTCTCTCTTGTTTTTGTCATCATCATTGCTGCCATCAAAGGGTGTGTCCTGGAAAGACAATGGCATGGGGGAGTTGGGTGCACCCACTGTTCTTGCCCCTTGGGTGGGAGATGGAAAGGTGTGTGTGTGTGTGGGGGGGGGTTGAGGGGCAAGAGAGCAGGGAACAAAACCCAAGGGACGATATAGAGCAGAGTTGACTCCCATCCTACAGAGGTCCTGGCAGCTCTGCCCCAATAGTGGCTCCAAATTTACACAACCTCCTCCTTCTCCTTTATCTCAGTCATCAAAAGTTTAAGGAGATTTAAAAACCACTGGGGTGTTATGCATAAAATACAACCTCAGGTCACTGATGGAATTCATGCCCAGGTTCCGCCGAGGCAGGGCCGGAGCCCACCCCTCCAGGGTGTCTGGGCTGTCACTCTCCCCATTCATCTTCTTGATTGTAAAAATTAAACACATGCACAGGAGGGCTTGGGAGGCAGAGTTATGGGAGATATAAAGTGCTTGACAGCATATAAACTTGGCTGTCCCACAGTGGAGCACCCAATCACAGTGGTGCTGAGAGGGGCAAGAGGGGCTCCCGAAGACGGGGGCGCAACAGGCAATTGCAATGGGACGAAGAGGCAGAGAGGGTCTGCCCGCTGTGGCGGGGGCCGCTTCCAGTGCCAGAGTTCCTGGAAGGAGGGCTGGCCCCCTCTCCGCCCATGGCCCAGTGGCCGAGAAGGGAGCAGAAGCTGCAGCTGCACAAACAGGCAGCAGAGAAGCTGTTGGGTGATGAGGGTGAGGCAGAAGTACCAACCTGAAGCACAGAGGTGGGGGACACCCAGATCCCCCCTCCCGTGAATGTGAGCCACAGCCTGGTGTTGGCTTTGTTGAGCATGTGGAGACACTGCCGACCGGACAGTGAGGTCTAGAGCTGTAGCCGCGCGCATATGAGGGACAAACATTGCATCTAGGGAGCAGGAAGTCTGAGCCACTGGGGTCCCTTCCTGCAGGGGGATGAGAGCGATGCCCGGAAGTCCATGGCCACCTGATTGGAGGTCTTGTGCAAGGGCTTGGAGAATTGTCTGCTGGGGCTCCTTCCCTCCTTGTCCTGAGACACTTGCCAGCCATTCTCACTGCCAGGACATCTGGGGAATAGAAGGCACAGGATCCCTTGGTGCCTTTCGGAGAAACATATGCGGTCCAGGGCTGCTGCTGGGGACCCCTGGGTCAGTGTGTGCATGTGTGTGTGTGTGACAGAGAGAGAGAGAGTGGTTGGGGGAGAGAGAGAACAAGCCCCAGGAAGAGCAGAAGGAGAGTGGGGAACACAAGGGATGAGCAGAACCCTCCAGGCTCATCAGGACTAATACGCACCGATTTACCGTTCCATGCTCTCAAGATTCCTAGAACACCTGCTGTGTTTCTGCCTTGCGTATCCGACTCAGTCCCAGTGTCACCGAACTCACAAAGGGATAGTAACCAAACAATCACCCCATTATTTAATTTACAATCTGGGCAGAGAGTTGTTCTGTGTGGTGGGAAATGAGCACAGCCGACTTCCGCTGGTGCCTTCTTTGTTTTGAGCCTTGTCTGCCCATCTTTCAAGGAGGTCCATCGAGTCCATCGTGTGAAAGCCAAGGGAGCAAACATTTGGCATTTCTAATGGTTTATTCTTTGAAGCATTTCGATCTGGTGCTGACTAAGGTGTGGACGCCAATGGTCACCTCTGAATTCTAGCATTCCTACAAGAAGCTGGAATACCCCTTTTCAGATAGTTACGGAAGTGTAATATTATGACTGAAAAAGTACACTGATTACAAGGGCCCCGGTCCACGAACAGAGAACACCTGTATAATGAGCACCCTGATTAAGAACTAGAATGCCAGAAAACCCTACCACGTTTCTGCCGCCAGCACCCTCCAGGGGTCTCCCCACTCTCCTGACTCACTCACCAGGGTCAGCCCCGCCTATTCCTGTACTGTAGCGAACTCATCTGACAGGGGATCTCGGTGCCTGCCATCCTTCCTCGAGCTCGTGTCTGGGAGAGTCACACCGTCGTTGTGTGGGCTTTGTGGTTGCCTGCAGTGTCTTTCCGTTACGTCTAGCCAAACCGGGAAACGTGGAGATGGCCTTGACATCTAGGGCCTCTGGCCCTAACAGGTACCGGCAGGTGCGCCACCTGCCTTGGGTCCTGCCTCCTTCTAAGAGCACATGTCCCCTGAGGGCACTGCCACCTCAGAAGAGGAGTTGTTTTGTGTCCGGAAAGGCTTCCCTCCTGTTGGTACTTCCCAGTCCCCTCTCACTGCAGAGGAAATAGTTAAGCGCCTGCCTCTGGGGCCAGACTATCTGGGAAATAATTGCTATGTGCCTTTTGGTCATTTCTCAAGCTCTCTGTATCTCCGTCTCCTTACCTCTAACGTGGGTTTGATAGTAAATAACGCTCTTAACTTTACAGGGTGGCCATGAGGGGTACCTGTGAAGAGCTGGCCTCATTTTTGGGGGGCGCCACCCACCAGGGGACATGAATAAATTTTTCCTTTGTGGGTTGAGGAAACCAAAGCCTAGAGAGAAGGGTGTCACTTACGGATTCTCCTAATGAGTCTTTTCAAAGCTTGAACTTTGGGTCTCAGGAAGAGAGAGGAAGATGGAATCCTTAGGAAAATGGGGCATGGAAGCTGAGTGCCCCGTTGTGTTCCAAGGTCGGTGGCATCCTCCAGTCCATGGGGCCCCTGTGGCAATCCCACAGAATCAGATGCCCAGAGGGAGTTGGCCTTGTTATTACCACCAGATCCCATTTCTGAGGTCAGATCATTGAGCTACTGAAAGATCATGCTGTTGCTACATGGAACCTGGAAATTCTAGAACTGGAATTTCTAGAATTGGAAATTCTAGAACTAGAACTCGAAATTCTAGAACTAGAACTCGTGTCTAGAACCTGGAAATTCTACTCCTGATTCACAGGCCCTGCTCCTTTATTGTTGCTGTTCCTCTAGCTGAGGGAATTGAAGAGGTATTCACTAAAACATTGGTCCCTTGAGACTTCTAGACTGAACCTTGGCTTATTTTAGGGCCGTGCTCTAAAACCTTGTTTCTCAGCAGCTCTGGGGTCTTCTCTCTCTTGCCAGAAAACTCTGCTGATCAGCTTTTGACACATCTACATTTTTTTAAAAAAGATTTTATTTATTTATTTGACAGGCAGAGATCACAAGTAGGCAGAGAGGCAGGCAGAGAGAGAGAGAGAGGGAAGCGGGCTCCCCGCTGAGCAGAGAGCCCATGAGGGGCTTGATCCCAGGACCCTGGGATCATAACCTGAGCCGAAAGCAGAGGCTTTAACCCACTGAGCCACCCAGGCGCCCCCACATCTACATTTTTAATAGAATATTTCAATAATGCTTTTGAAATAGAAAAAAAAAATAAAGTTCCCATGTAGAAGATATAAGCAAATATAACCTAGGGATTAGGTTTCTTGAGTTAAAGTGGCTCTAGTTTAACTTTTTCTTTTTTGAGCTTCCTGGCAGCCAGAGCAAAAGAAGGTTGGGTGATGGCAAGAAGCATGGGGGCTGTTGAACATGGTTGTGTTATTCTTTGTGGTTGTCTCTGCCCCGGGTACTTGTACAACTAAGCTGAGGATGACAGCTTGCCTCCTGATCTCTCTGTTGATGCCTGTGAGCCAAAGGTGTGGGGAGGTGTGTGGTGGACAGGGGAAACTTCATCTGTGTGAGGGGAGGCTCACACAGGCACGGCAGAATGCTCCAGAACTGGTCATGGCATGGTTTTCACAGTCATCACAGCCGTTCCTTCCGGTCTTGGTGTCCCAAACCAGGTGTCCTATGCTAGGGAAGTGATCACTATCACCTGGGAAGACTTTATTTCCAAAGCATGCACAGGTGTTGGCTCCACTCCAGGGGTCCTGATGGTGACCCTGGAGCCAGAAATTTTAGAAGGTCACGTTTCCAGAACCACGTGTTTATATACGCCTGTTACCTCCTTCCAGGTAGCAGAGCAAATGAGGAAGCTCCACTCACAGTGTCCAGTGACTTGTCTGAGCTCTTAGGTGGGAAGGAGTGGGGCAGGGGAGAAGCCTGATCCTCTCCATTCCCAAGCCATCATTCCTTCACCTACCTCCACCTAGTGAAGGGGGTACCCCCATCCCCTGCCCGTGAGCAGGTGGAGGAGGAGAGGGTTGCTGGTCAGGGGAGGTGGTAGTTGGGAGGGGAACGCTCAATCCTTCCTGCCCCATGAAGACAGATGTTTCTTTTGAAAGTTTGGGTTCTCATTTATCAAGAGTTTCTGAGGGATAGGCTGCTGATATGAGTGGCTCAAGGTTATTAATTGTTGGGAGGCAGGCAAAGTTCTATCTAAGTCTTAATTCCTAGAATCCTCACAATGGCCTGTAAGGTGCATGTTAGTATGATGTTCACTTTATGGAAGAGGAAACTAAGGCAGAAGAATTGACCTTAGTTGATCAGGACGAAGTAGCTGGGCGGGGTGGAAGGGAGGAGGGGAGGATGATATAATCCGGATCTGAACCCAGGCGCTCGCGGCTGCACTTTGCACACTCCCCTCCCCAGACCGAAGTCGGAGGGAGGGGTTGCCCACAAGGTGAGGCTCATATGTTTTCCTGCTTTTATTTTCTACCTTGACTATAGACAATTGCAATGTTTATGCCGCCCGAGGTCAAACAGTTCCAGCATGCATGTTTTTATCGTTTCTGTAGCTGGTTTCATATATTTTTAAGTTTCAGCTCCTATTATGTTTCTGAGTGGTATAAATGATTTTTTTTCCCTTTTGGTGGCCTCGAGCTGTGATATGGGAACACAGGGTAATCTAACATAGTAAAGTGAGATGCCTCCTTCCATCCATATGCCCTCCCTGTCCTACTCTCCATTACGCTAGGGATGGTCATTCATACTTGAGTATGAATGAGAACAAAATAGGGCTAGGCCTGTTGTTGGCAAATGTCTAGTCCTTGTGGAACCAGCTCTGAGGGTGGAGTGGGGTACATGGGGACTCCGGAGGTCGTGGGTTTCTCTTCCTTAGACTGAAGATTCTCCTGCTTGCCCACTAACAGAGCCCTCTCCAAATACCTACTCCTGATATGAACGCAGAGGCGCAGACTTGCCAGCTCTCTAGCCGAGGCCCTGGCTTTTCTCCAGCAAGTAGGAGAAAGAGACCATGGTTGCTATTTCCTGGGTGGAGATGGGGTAGGAACTTAGCTCGAGAAAAAGAAAATGAAGCATCGCTCTTTTAACAGAAGACAGCACGATTTCCTTGGTTGTTGGAGCAAATGCTGATTTCCTTATAGAGGTCTAGTGGTACAATGGCGGCGGGGGAGGCCAAGGAAGGGCAAATGAATTTTTATTTTTATGTTCATTGTATGTGGAAATGGAAAGCGGGCCAGGCCAGGGACGGGATCCTTGTCCCTCGTCTCATGCATGAGAAGGACACACATACATCATGGAAGAAAGCACGCGAGCAGGTCATCTATCTTGAGGGTTCTGATTGTCCACGTGGCCAGGAAAAGGTCAGGAACCTGTGGCTATTAATTAATCCAGCCAGCCACACAGCCTTCCATGTTTATTAGGGAAGGCCATAGCATTTGGCTGGAATGATGGGTTTTAAAGATTGGTGTTTTCGTAAGAGGAAAGATTTGTGAGAATTAATTTGTTCCATTCCTTATAATGGAGCATTGCTGGGAGCAGGTGTGATGGGGTACACAGGCTGACGCTCCTTTCATCACTTGCTTGTCTTCTTCCCTTCAAAACCGGTCCTCCTGCCGCACCTACCTCGAGCTCCCCAAAGAGAAGAGCTCCTGTTCATTATTTGCATGGCCGGGGGCCCCTGGGCTGCAAGGGCAGCACAACCTCTCTTGTTAATTCAATGACTTGAGCATGTACGGACCAGGACTAGGTATTATGTGTGACCAGTGGCAGGGTGAGGGGCCGTTCCTAAGAGATCTCAGGGCCTCGTGAAGGAAGTATTGTCATTGTCAAGCAAGGCTCAGGGCACAGGATGCCCGCGGACACTCCGCTCTGGAGCCCCTCCAGTGAGGGCCATCCCTCCTGACCAGAGCTCAGAGGCCATTACCCAGATGACCAGTTGCTTCCTCTTGGCCTCTGAGCTTACACCCTCATGCTGACTTCATCCCAGCTCTGCGTTCTGCAGAGTAGTTAACCACATTTCTCTGCTCCTTTCCTGCTCTGACACAGACCCCCACTGTGTCCCGAGTGGATGCCTATAAATATTTGCATGTATCTTGAAGGCTTGGCCCAAGTAGGATTTGGATTTCAGGAACACGGATGACGTCATGCCCCAAGTTGTGTATCCGGTCTATAAAAGCTCTCAGCTGTCGCCCCAGCCCCAGGTGTTTCCAGCCTTATCTCACAAGCTCCTTGGGGCTTCTGCAGTCTCCCCAGAACCAGGAGCCTGGAGGGGGTGCACATGCTCTGGGGACCATCCCAAGGAGATTGGAAGGGACCTTGAGAAAAATATCCTTTATTTCAATAGCTGTGTCCGTAATTTGGTTGTTATCTTTCCAAACTTGGTCTCTCCATGGCAAGTAGTGTTCATTTTACTTGGATGGTGGTCATTTAAATTTCCTTTTAGAAAAAGTGAGTCATTTTAATGGAGAGATATTAATGGGATGGTGGGAGTGTGCATGACAATGCTGGAGAATGCCATAGGCAGGGGCTCCTTTCAGATGGTAGAGTTGGCTGCTCTGGGTCCTGCATCTTCAGGCTGTAGCTCTGGGAGGTCACTCCGGGTTTGGGAACCCCCATTTCCTCTCTGGAGGGGGGGGGGTGCTTGAGTCAGCCTCTCATGCCACTGGATGGATGAGATAGATGGATATGTAATAAGAAGTACTGCTCTAGGGTTGTTATTTACATTAGCATCTATTAAATGATGACTGCCACGAGACTCAGGTGCACTCCCCTTCCCCGCAGCCTCTTGCCAGGCACTAAGCCAAGCTGCGCCCAGATTTGTCCCCCAGCCAGTGGCAGACCAGCATTGCCCACGCTCTGAAAACAAGGCCTTCGATGGTAAAGAGATAGGGATTCTCACCCTCCCCCTACCCAGAGAGCAGGGAACAAACAACGGAAAGACAAATAGTCTCTACATATTTCTACAGAATTAATCAAATTTGCATTTCCAAATGCCGGCTTAGCCCTGAATTTAGCTGTCTCCTGTTCTTATGGAGCTTATAGACAGAATAAAAATATCTGTCCAGCAAAGTATCTTTAGCCCACGCCCTGCTTTCTAGCATTCTAGCTGCAGAGCCATTGAGGAACGTGGCCTTTATAAGAACATGGTAGAAGAAAAGACACGGGCGTAAATGCCGATGATGGTTTCCTCTTAGACTACTCTAACCCCATTACCTTTTTCATTTTGCTCTCTCCTCTTTGTGAAGGCTCTCTCCTGTCTTATCCCAAAGGTCTACAGTCCTCATGTTTAAAATCAGTAAACACAGATGGAAATTGCAGCATAGACCTCAAGCTATACATTTTCCAAGACTCTTTCTAAATTATCTTCCTAATAATGCGAAGACACTATTTGCCTTTTCATTTTGCGCTCATCGTCAGTAAAAGTGCTGGGGCCTTAGTGTGAGCTGAGGGAGCGGCCCCCGGCCAGGCAGGAAGGCACTGTACTCCTTGCTGCCACGTGTGTCTGGGGAGAGGTAAAGCCACTTCCACTGAAGAAGGCACCTCGTGCGGTATGTGCCCACAGCCCTATGTGGTCCAGCTCTCATGAGGAGGGGAATTCTGACATGTGCTACAACCCAGCTGAACCTTGAAGACATCATGTTGAGTAAAATGTCTAATGAGTCAATGGGATATAGGGTGGTGGTTGCCAGGGCATCAGGGGAGGGAGGAACCAGGGAGTTCGTGTTTAATAGGTACCCAGTTCCGGGGCGCCTGGGTGGCTCAGTGGGTTAAAGCCTCTGCCTTTGGCTCAGGTCATGATCCCAGTGTCCTGGGATCGAGCCCCGCATCGGGGTCCCTGCTCAGCAAGGAGTCTGTTTCCCCCTCTCTCTCTGCCTGCCTCTGTCTGTCAAATAAATAAATAAAATCTTAAAAAAAAATAGGTACCCAGTTCCCCTTTTTCAAGTTGAAGAGAGTCCTGGAGATTGATGGTGGGGATGGTGGAGCCTCAGGGGGGATGTAGTTGATGTCACTTGATGTTATGTGCGGAGCCACGCACATAAAAATGGGGAAGATGGTAAATTTGTTGTTATGTGTATTCTGCCACAATGAAAAATAAATGTATACATACGTACATAAATGCTCATTTTTATGCATTATTAAATGTAATATAAAAAGATTCTGAACTTGGAAAGATAACGAATATACTTGTCGAAGCCTTGAAAGTTATGAATTTTATTAAATCTCAGTTTTCGCCCATAGCCCCTCGAAACATTCTGTGTGATAACGTAGAGCACAGGGAGCACGTCCTTAATCCTGCCCCACCTTGAAGCTTCGACCAGTTCTGCCTCGTGCTTTGTAAGCTGGACTGGCTGCTTTTTCCACAGAGCCCCATTTTTCCTTGAAAGAACAACCGATAGACAAACTATGGTTATTCAAACTTGACTACTTGGCAGACATTTTCTGGAAAAGGAACAAATGAATCCTGTCACTTCCAGGAAAATAACTGACAGTATTTGTTGCCAGTGATGAAAATTCAAGCTTTCAAGAATTTTGAAAAACTTGTATCAGCGACAGTGAGCTTGATAGCTTTCCAATACTTAAAGAGATACTTAATGAACGTGATTTTTTTAAATATTGTCTAATAAATCCCGTCAAGGTTGGAAGATTGGCAGGTAGTGTTGAACTGATACTTTTTAAGTGACCGATGCTTGTTACAAAATCATGCAAGGGGTACAGGGTGTAGTCAAATAAGATAACTCGGTGGGTCTGAATGTAACACAATACAGAAAGTTCACATATTTTCAAGTTCCACATTGCAACTAACCTTTAAGAAACTACCAGTTACTGCGTTTTGGTGTAGTATCAAAGAAGGTTATCCACAATTATCTGAAAGGGCTGTGAACACACACCTCCCTTTTCCAACCACAGAGCTATGTGAGATCAGATTTTCTTCGTAGATTTGAACAAAAACAACATATTGCAACAGACTGCCTGGGGAAGCAGACGTGGGAATCCAGCTGTCTTTTATTAAGCCAATCACAAAAGATGCTTGCAAAAATGTACAAGGACGCTGCTCTTGTCACTAATTTTTTGAGCATATTGTTATTTTTCTCATGAAAACACTCTAGATATGTTTGTATATAATAGGCTTACTGTTCTTTTTAAATAGATTATTAAGTGACTATATGAAAATTTTCTTAGTTTTCATTTTTAATGGTCCACCTGAACCACTTAGGGTCTTCAATAAACTTCAGAACATTGACATCCTTAAGAGTCCTGGGGCCAAAAGGTGTGAGACTCACTGGTCAAGGACAGCCATTCTTAACCCTGCCTGTGTGTATGTACAAATCGCCAGGAACTTGGTAAGAATTCCTACATTCATTTCCATCCCGAGGTGATCACGCCAAAAACTTTGGTGACTGGGCTCAGGTGTGGGCATTTTGCAAAGCTTCTCCGAGGAGGATATTGGGCATCCAAGGCTTTGAATTAGGTCTGGAAGTCAGGCCACGTGGCTGCAGCCTGACTGCCGTGGAAAGGATGGAGACTATCTGGATAAAACCTGGTGTCCCTGATCTGGTCATTGCTCCGTGTTGAGTTCCTATGTGACTTTACGGTAGGCAGATGCACTGTTCGCTTTAAGTAAGAGACATTGTCTCATTACTCACCTCTGTCTTCCACTCCAAATGAGCAGTCAAGATGCCTTTAAAACATGGCGTGCTATTTGCCTTCTTACCCCAGTCTTCGTTTCGGCCGTTTTGTCTGAGAACAGACCCTGGCGCCTGGCACCTGTGGGATCACGGTCACGGCCCGGCCATGGAGACCGGTTAACTGAATTCGGAGATCTTGAGGTTCTTTGAATTGGGGAGAACTTTTGTTTTTTCGCTTTTGCAGCACACCCATCTGACGGCCAAGCTCTCAGCTGCAGGAAATGGCTGCTTTACCTTTGCTATTGGTCACTTTACTGTTAGGTGATGTTCCAGGTCATTGGCCTAAAGGCCTCAGCAACAACAGACGGGGTTGGGGGGGGGTGGGGGAAGGTTGGCCTGCTTCTTTCTGACTCATGAGAGCAAACCCCTTTCATTGTGAGTGCCCACTGGCTGGGTGGATGGAGAGGGTACACCCTTACGTTTTCAGCAAAGGAGGCAGCTGAGCTACCGGCAGCGACATGATTTTGGAAAGCGAGGTGGAAGCTTTCTTGTTCACAGGCCATTCTTCCCTCACCATGAGATTTCGGTGGGGATCTTTCTCTGCATCTCTCACCTGGGTCATCTTGGACTTCTCTCCTCTCCAACTTATTCACTAGTGCCGGGCGCACCAACACTCAGTTGGCCTTTTAATGGAACACAGATGATGGATTTAGGTTCATAAGTGCCAGAATGACTTCCGCCCCCTAGGGATGGGCCATCTGACGGCATGTCTCCCATCACGGTCACTGTCCCTCACAATCCAGTCATCTCAGTCACGGGCAGCGGGATAGGCGCACCTGCTTGGATGCCCCTCTGAGGTGACCCCCTTTCTCAGGACATGGAAGGCCCATGGGTAAGAGCGTTGGCTGGGCGAAGGGGACAGGGGACCGGACAGGGAGGGTCCCAGCGGGGCCGACCCATTTATTTTGTATTCAGATATATCAAGCATACAATTACTGTGACTATAGTTATAAACCTCATATTTGAGAGTCTTTTTATGGGTCACTTAGGATAAAGTACTTATACAACAGCAAGTGCTTGGCTAGGAGTTTTCTCTATGCATCAAGAGGTGAGTTCAGTGGGAAAAATGCTCGCGGATGCCCTGCACTCCAGCCCTCTCCAATGGATAATCCTGGTGATGCCTCTGACAGCCGCGGTTTAGATTTTGATTTATGTTCTTCTAAAGCTAAAATCAAAGATTCCATCTAGTGCTATTTTATGGCAGCCGAGATGATGAATGGCGGAGTCTCTCAGCCCAACGAAGCTGCTGTGTCTTTGCCCCTGGATTTTAATTGCTAAAGTAGCCAGTCATTGCTCAGAATTCAATGGGAAGCAGGCTTTGGGAAACTGTGGGGATGGTCTTGGGGAAAAAAAAATGGAAACAGGAGTCCTCAAACTTCTCTTTAATCATTCATGGGTTAGCCA
>PISX010008519.1:42500-81460 GCA_004024625.1 Mellivora capensis
TTGATGTGCCTATTGTTACTGGTTCTTATTCATGGTATTTAAACAACTCATGCAGGTTTTGACAGCTTTTCCCTTTTCGTATTTACATAAGACTTTTTATTTTGGTGAAATTTCCAAAGACCAGTCCAGGGAGGCCAGGAGAGAAGTCGGGTCAAGGCCGGCTTGGTTGTGCCATTAGTTGAATCTCTCAAGGCTTGGGCCCAGGGAGGCATGCTGAAAACATTTGCCGCTGAGACACAAGTAAGAGCCACGGCCCTTGGTTAGTCAGCTGGGTAAATAAACCACTCTTTAGGGAGAAATGGAGACAGGGTGGCAGGACAGCAAGAGGGGTTTCTCTTGGGCAACTGTGCACCCCTAACTCTCTGATTACATCTTAAAATGATGTCTGGTCCTATGAAACCTTGGACTCTTATTACCCATGTAATGAGTGAGAACGCCACTGTTCTGTCCCCATCACCAAGGGCTGGTAATGGGAGCCACGGGAGGTGTGGCTATTAATGTCCTTACAGTAGTTCACTTGGATCGCTGGGGCTCAGAGGGACAGCTGGGCTCATTTCCATGCAGCCCTGTCTGAGATGGGATCTTTTCAGTGGACCAAAGTGATTCAGGTTCCTTGGTGAATACCGGACCTCTTAGACATGTAACAAGGTAGGCTCAAAAATAAAGCTTGGCATGACTCAAAATAAAGTAACAGTTTTGTGAGGGTTGCAGAGAACAGCCCAGAGTGGGGGAAGACAATTTGGAAGCTGCCCTATCAGGGGCAGGTAAGGGACTCAGGTCAACTCTGGACCTTTTCAGCTGAGGGACAGTTCATGTATGTTCTTAATAAGATGTTAATTTTCCATAGCATGCTATTAGATTGCAACACATTTTTTAGGGAAAGATGTTATCTTTATGGAGTTGACTTATTTGCAAACTTAACATAAGCTTTCAAACCCACAGAAAATATGGCAGTGTGTTTATATTTAAAATAGATTTTAAAAAATCCAGTGAGTTACTGTGAATTTACTTACCGCCCAATAATACAAAGATAAAAATAATTTATGCTCCTATTTTAATTAAAAGCAAATCATTTTTGTAAAGCAACAGGAGCTCAGTCTAGTGGTTAGAACATGCAGTGGGAGTGGAGACTCTTTTAGCTTTCTTCTTGGCTTGGGTGTGGACTGGCTGCTAGGTTGGGGGCAGGCTCTTTACTCTCCTTACAGATTGTGCCAAATCCACCAAAACTGCGCTGTGTGGAGCCACTAACCAGAGGCATCCCGTGTGGCAAATTCCCAAGTCCCCATCTGAGATGTTGACAGTTGACGTCAAGGATAGAAAGACTGCCTCAGGGTGGAAAGCCTGGTGCCTGAGCCAACAGGAACATGTAGGATTTTCCATGTTTCCACAAAAGTTTGAAGTTAGAGGAGCAGCATGTTATGTTTGAAGGACCTACGGTTGATTCTCTTGGCCACACTGGAAGACATCCAGTGTCCATAGAAAGAAACATGGTGGAACCCCCTCTTGTTCTCAAGGCTGGCCCATTTCCCAAACTCAAGAGGATGAATGAGGTCACAAATGGGAGGAGATATGGGTAAAAATAATGGTCATGAGAGATGCTGCAGCCCACGATCACATTTGCTCTATATTTCCTCATCCAAAATGTGGTTATTGAGCACTTACTGCATGCCTGGCTTGGAGATAAGCTGGCCTGTGCAGACTGAAGCAGGTGAGGAGGACTCCATGGCTAAGGGAAAGCACTGATGGGACCTGAGCATTGCTTAGTCTCCAGAGGATTGCTGGACGTTCTTTGGGGACACAAATGAAGGAGTCGTGTCTGTCTTCCAGGGATTAGAGCCATGTTGGAGACCCACGGTAAAGTGTCAGCACAAGTAGCTCTGGTTGAGTGTTGGCCTTCGTGAAGTAGTCAATAAGGGACAGACCCCTCCTGTTGTCCGAGTCTGTTACTTACATAGGCATTAGGATGGAATGGACTGGTGTTGACTTATATAAAAAGCATTGGTCTTAAAGTCTGAAAACTGGGTCTGGAAACTTGAATCATCTGCGTATGTACTCTGATTTTGGACAAAGCTCTTTATGGGCACATTGTTTACAACCAAGGTATGTTGAGGTTAAGATGAGACAGAGGAGAGCATCCTTTTTGAAATGTAAAGCACAGTGCATGAATATAGTAACTTATCTTACTCTTTGACTTGTCACTTGTATTAGTCTCTTTGTAATCCCTAGAAAGGAAAGACTTTGTAGTTCCCCCGTGACCGAGTATGTAGGTAGGCATCAATAAACAAACTTTGGTCAGTAAGTAGTAGGTGGATGGATGACTTTGTCTTGGCTGCTTCCAGAGGGCTCTGAGACTCTCATAACAATAGGGTGAAAATATCACTTCAGATGGAGAAAATCACTCGGTTGAAAAATGAACAGACATACATGTCTCTTCTCTTTCCAAGGTAAGGAGCATGTATATGCCATTCTGGTTTCCACCAATGCACAGGAGTGAAGCAGGAGGGGAAGATAGCAAGGGGCTCATTTTCTGATTTCCCTGTGGGTGCTTTCCTAACAGGGCATCCTTTCTTATACAATAGCTCTGAAAGTTGTCTCATTTCCCCCCTTCCCCACAAGACCACCAAATGTGGTGAATCTGGCAGGAAGTCTCCATGTAGCCATTCATGTGCCAGGTTGCACTGATGTCACAGACTAGCAGATCAAGAGTATGACAGTCCTATACATGGGCCACTAAGGAGCTAGAATCCCACCTCCAGGAAATAATTAGCCATGAACAACAATTTAGCATTGGTTCTCACAGTGAATGTGAGAGAGTTAAGGAAGGGCACAAGACTTGAATTTCGGCCTGCTTGCCTTAGGATTTTCACTCTCTGTAACTTGGATAAGTAGCTTTACATCTCTGGGCCTCAGTTTCCTTGTTATTTAAATGGGTAGTAATAGTTTTTCCCTAGAATCATTGATGGAAACATTTAAAGAGAGATGTATGTAAATGCTAATTATTATATTGGTTATAATTCAGCGATGGAAAAAGTCAATATGGGTTGGAATAATCAGGAAAAATATCATGGTAAAGAAGAAGAAATTGCTGGACCATGGCATTTCCAATCCCAGTTCCAGATAAGCAGAGAATGAGCTTGGTTAGTGGAGAAAAAAATATCAAGGCCTTGAGTCTGATGAGGGAGCAGAGGTGATTCTCTCCTCCACTGTCACAGGTGCCAGGAAGACTATTTGAGAAGCAAGGAGGGGAACAGAAGAAACCAGGCAGCTTGTCACCCAAGACATCAGGTTGAAATAACTGAGTGGAGAAGAAGAGAAGGATGAGAGGAAATTCAAACAGATAAAGACTAGAAGTTGAGAGTAAAGGGTGAGAGTCCTAGGCTGGGGAATGCTTGTGGGCCACATATCCACTCATTCAACAGAGAGCTATGGAATACCTTCTCTGTGCCATATGCTGTTGCATTACCTTGGGGATATGGTAAAAAGGAAAAAAAGAAATCCCCGCTATAGGTCACATTCTAGCAGGAAGGAGATAGAGTATAAGTAAAGTAATTAAACTGTGTAAAATGATATAAGGTTCTAGGTGTTGGGGGTAGGAGTCTACAGAGTGTCAGTGGAAAAGGGGTTGGTCAACTTTAAATTTGGTGTTTAAGGAAGTGATATTAAAAGTGGTATTTGAGCAAAGACTTGAAAGAGGTGACCCTGGGAGAGCAATTAAGAGGTTAACACAAGGACACAGAAGAGTAAAAGTGATGTTTTGGATCACGATGACTTTCGAGTTGTTGAAGAGCCAACTTATGGGCTGGATGTGGGGTGAAAGAGAGTGAAGAGTTGGGGATGGTTCCAAATTTTGGAACCAGGTAAAAGGAAGGTGGAGATATAGAAATCTGTGTAGGAATAGGTTGGGTGAGGAAAACAAAACAAAACAAACAAAACAAAACAGGAGCTCAATTTTGGACACGTTAAATGTGCAAATGCCCATTAGACACCTATGTGGCAGGCCAGGTAAGCAGCTGGGTATATGATTCTCGAGATCAAGGGAGAGGTCCTGGCTGGAGTTATAAATTTGTCAAGTTTATCAGGATGTGGATGGAATTTCAAGCTATGAAATTAGATGTACTCATCAACAGAGTGGATATACAGAGTTAAGGAAAGAGGTCCACAGACTGAGCTCTAAAGCACGTCTCCATGGGGGTTGAAGAAGTGAGGAAGAGTCAGCAAAGGAGACAGAAATTGCCACCAGTGATGTAGGAGAAAAACCAAGAGAGTGTCATGTACTGAAAGCCAAATGAGAAAGTTTCTCAAGGAATAAGGAATAATTAGTTGCCCCACATGCCACAGGTATGTCAAACCAGCAAGGACTGAGGATTGACCATTGGATTTAACAACATGGAGGTCATTGACCTTGATTGACTCTATTGAGACTGGTCTACATATGTACACTAAAAGCATTATCGTGGGTTGGGCACAAAAGATCCGAGTTCTAGTCCCAAGTTCACCACACTCTTTTCTGTGTGACTTCGGCAAAGTTACTCTGTCCATATTTTTATTTCCTGTCATCCATAAATGTGAGATGGTATGAAATGCTGTTTACCCTAACTCAGGTTTTCATGACTTAGGATCAACACACCTCTTAAGGTAAAATCGGATTGACAAATATTGACTTGAGTCACCTCTGGAAATCTGAATGCTGCCTCTGAGATATTTGCCAGGAGTGTATTGCTATGCTCTCATGAGTATGGCTACCTCCATCTTTCTCTCTTGGGATTCTGTACTATGACTGGTAGCTGTTATCTTCCGGTGATGCTTTAAATGCTGTTCCTGTGCAAAACCTTACAAAATAACACACAACCAGAAGGAAATCAAAGCAGAGAAGGAGAGAGGGGGGACACTTACATCATAGCAATGCAAACAGCTTAAAATTTTATGAGTCACTCTTGTTCAGAAGAGACTTCCACTCTAGCTGGCTCAGGCATCTTCTCTGTTTTTTGCCCTTTGCTTTCAGAAGCAAAAGCCCTCTGGAATAGTCCACTTAGGCTAGGGTATGCTATAAAAACAACTAACTCCAAGACATCAGTGATTAATTCCATAAAGTCCTCACATCTTCAGTTGCATGGCAGGTGTTCAGCACAAGCGTCCTCAGGGCTAGCTCAGCAATCCAGGAGTCATCTTCTCAATATGGGGTCTCCCCTGTTCTTGTGATGGGAGAATAGAGTGCTGGAGAATGTCATATGTACAAAAAACCCTGTGCCCTGAAGGCAGCTGTGTTACTTCTGCTCCCAACTCACTAGCCTTAACTACCCATAGGACCCATTCAGCTACAAGGGGGGTGGGAAATGGAGGGAACGTAGGGGATCTTGGGCAGGCTTCCACAACATTCCCTTGAAATCCTCTCATTTTTCATATGCAGAGCAAATAATTTCTCCCCAAATTAATTTCCAAAGTCCTTCCCAAGCCTTTAAACAAGTCAACATCCTTCTTTTATCTCTGGCTTCTATCTGAGATGGTCAGGGGGAAGATACAGGAGATGTAGTGAGCTTGTTCCATAGATAAATTGTAATGACCAAACGGGCCAATGGTTGTGAGGGTCCCTTGCTGATTGTAAAGCACTGCAGTCATAGAAAACATTTCTGTGGCATTCACTCAGTGCCAAGGGCTTCACATGTATTAGTGTAATTAATCCTCACGAATACCCCACAAGTTAGGCACCATCATTAGCTCTACATTGACAATTAGCAAATTGAGGTATAGAGAAGTTAATTAACTTGCCCAAGGGCATACTAGTGATAAGTATCAGAGCTGGAGTTCAAGTGTAGGCTGTCTAACCCCAGAATCCATGCTCTTGACCATTAGAGTATATTGCCTTTTTGTAGAGTTGACCACCACCCAAATGTGCCTCTCAGTGTCCCTGATGGAGCAAATGCACCATAGCTCTGAGTCCAGCAAGGTGCTGGGAGGTAAATTCTGTTAATAGGGAAATCTGCTCCGTTGTTTGTTTGTTTGTTTGTTTGTTTGTTTGTTTTAGATTTTATTTATTTGTCAGAGAGGGAGAGAGAGAGAGCGAGCACAGGCAGACAGAGTGGCAGGCAGAGGCAGAGGGAGAAGCAGGCTTCCTGCCAAGCAAGGAGCCCAATGTGGGACTCGATCCCAGGACACTGGGATCATGACCTGAGCCAAAGGCAGCTGCTTAACCAACTGAGCCGCCCAGGCGTCCCTACTCCGTTGTTTTTGCAGGGAAGGGCATGGTGGCAGAGAAGTGTGCTTTTGGAAGGGTGTGTGGTCAACATTATGAATGTTCACCAATGTCTACTTCTTCTCTACCTCTAGCATATGGAGAATTACTCTTCCTCATTCTTGAAGTTAGGAATGACGATGGGCTTCATTCTGGCCAGTGAAATGGTCTATCATTTCAGGTAAAAGCATTCAAGAGGTAGTGCTCCCTTCTGTGTGCTGTCTTCCTCAGGGACTGGAAAAGTGTGTGGTGCCTTGGAAGGAACATCTGACTGAGGCAGACAGAATCGCTGCACCACTGCAGGGCAGACGCCTGTCTCCAAGTATTTCCAGGGCCCACGGTGGCATTGCAAGATCAAGAAATAATAGTGTGTTTTAAGCTCCTGAGATTTTGAGATTGTATGTTACTGAAGCAGAACTCAACACATCCTGCCTGATGTAGGTGGTTTTGTGAAATGTGAACCAGAGTGGATTTGGAGGTGGGTTAGAGAAGAAGAAGGGAACATAAAACGAGAAGTGTGTTGTCACTTTGCCTATCTCTTTTCTGGGCATGCAGAAACAGAACGTACTTTGAAACTTCTTCCAGTTTTATCTTGGTGGTTGGACACCATTCCTCTGAGTCCGCAGCTGATGACCACTCAGGGGGCAGCAGCGAAGGAGAACCCTACATCCAGGTTATAAAGGGACTTGGAACTCCTACTATGTTCCTCCCTGAACTCCTACTGCTCTGCGCCTTGGAAAGGGCTAAAGACCACATGTAAAAGCTCATTTCTTGGATTTCTGCCTTGGCGGCAATATTTTGCAAGTACTTCATTGAAATCGAAGTTGTTGGTAAAATTGATCTATTTCATGTTTTTAGAGCTTTTCTGAAGAGGGACAACGCTGTGCAATCCTCGGCTCCTTTCTCATCTCCCATGCTTTGCCTGATCCATGCTTTTCCCAGCTTTGCTGGGGGCACCAAGGGTGGTGATTAACATCTTCCCATGTAATTTAACATGGAATTCATGTGAAAGAGAAGCTGAGCTTTAGAACACTTCTAAGATGGCTTCACTTCTATCTGCATTGCTAGGATCAGCTTCGGGGTTTGATTTGTGATGTTGGAGGAATCCAAAGTCAGAGGCACTATTGGGAAGATTAGGGACATTTTTATGCAAGAGAGGAAAACGGCTCTTCTCTGATATTCTGATGGTCTTCCTAGTCACACTCACCAGGGCTCTCCCTCTCTCTCCCTTTACACTGCCTAGTAACGTCCAAAGTTGATAATGAATGTGGCTCAAAACTCATATTCTAGAAGCTGAACCACCTCTCCCCCTCATCCTAAGAGGAGAGCCCTCGGAAGGAAGGTCTGAGTTGACGTGCGGAATGATCTCTCAGGTTTCATTCCTGGACTCGTTTCCTTACTCACAAAGCATTTGTTCTTTTAAAGGAACCAATATGTTTGTGTAACTGATGTGAAACAAGCTTGACTCCAAAAAGATTTAGCTTAATATCTGCCTATGCATTCCGGGGGCCGGCCGTCTGTGGGATGTGCATTAAAGGCCCTGGCGGTGGCTCAGCTCGTCACGTATGATATCGGGCACGCAAATGTGACGTGATGCCCATGTACTCTTGAGGGTAATTCGATGTGCCAGCCAGCTCGATGGGCAGAGAAGCTATAAACATAGTTGTCACAAGTGAGAAAGAGCGCTGGGTCGAAGGCGGGCTGGAGAAGCAGGCAGCATTGGAACCTGTCTCCGAGCCCTAATGAAAGTGTTAATTAGTGTATTACAGAATTTATGGTGAGAACATCCTCACTACCAGACCCCTCCAGTGCCACACTCCTCATTAACCACTTCTTTCTCTTGCCCTGGCTTCTCTGGGCTCCTTTTCCCAGGCAAAGCAGAGGCAGGGAGGAGGACGAAGATGGGATTGTCAGTGGAAGGGAAGCTTTCCGGGGCCCTTTGCTAAAATGGGAAGGCCAGCAGGGCACATGGCTGTCTGATGTTTATAGGAATAAGTACACATTTAATCTACATAATCATTAATCTTTCTTTATGTAAAAATGATTAGTAAATAGGGTTTTTAAGCAACTGTTTAGTTTACACATTGGCATCATAGATTAACTTATTTCTAAAACACTTGATTTTATCACTCTGCCTAATGATTTGTCACATGATTTATTGGGTAATATGATAAATCATGGGCAATTTATTGTTTATCCTATAAAGAGTGCAACAATTCATTAAACAGTGATGAAACCCAGCAGCCGTGCCGGAAAGCCCACCTTGTTGGCTGCTGCCCTCAGTGGGGCGAACGTTCTTCCGGGATTGGGGTGGTTCCTCTCCGTGTCCAGGTTCACAGTCTGGGGGCAGTTAGACTGTGCTAAAATTAAATAGTTTTAGAAAATAATGGTGCAGTCATAATCTTATACTCTAGCCATATTTATTTTATATGGAAAAATAAAGTCTAAAGCCTGATGGGTGTTAAATCCGTGGATTTATTTGTGATAATAAATGTGGCATTCTTTGTTACGAAGGCATTAAACTTAATGGCAATGTTTCATAATCCTTCATGGCAGCTGTGTTTCCTTTTCCCTAGCTTTATTTCAGGCCAAAGCACCTGCCGGGAGTCTCTTGGGGATGTTTCTGGGTGTTCTGCAAGCTCAGAGGTCATCTTGGTGCCCGAGCAGCCTGGGAGACAGACACAGAGCTGAAGGCAGAGACAGCAGCGGGGTCCACAGTAAGGTTCTGACCTCTGACCTTGAACCTCCTCCCTGGGACACAGGAACCTCTTTTAAGAGAAGTTTGGACCTAGCTGCCTGGTCCTCTCACCTTGCAGGGAGATACCAGACATTGCCAGCTTTTCCAGACGCGGTCTCTTGTCTTCCTGTGTCTTGCTTCTTTGCCATTCCTTCCTTTCTGTAATTCTCTTTCTTTTGCACTCAGTATAAGAGACCTCACCAGCTCCTCTGTGACTTTGGTGTTGGAACGACTCCTTAGACTTTTACACCCAGGGCAGAGCATATGGGTTGGAGCACAGGACCCATGCGAGGCCAACCAGAGCTGGATTTGGTGGAAACTGCCTGTGCAGAGTGTACCATAGCAGGAGGAAGCCTAGAACCATTACTGGCCACTTTCTCCTCCCAACGACAGAGAACAAGGGCCCCTGAGAGTGAAGCTAGAACAGGTCAAGACTGGTGAGACCCACCTCTGTGTTAATTACCATATTACATGCTCATTAGCCTATGACATCATGTGAATTCCTGGATCCAGCCCTTCCTGAAACTAACTAGGACCTTTTTTATCCTTGTTTTCATTGTTATTGTTCAAGCCAATTTGACCATCTTAAAACAGATTTACAATTAAAAAAGAATCTCATGAATATACTAGCTCTCCCATAAGGCTGGGTCCCTGTCTTCTGATCAGGATGGAGAAGGGGAATTTCACTCCCCAGTCTGCTTTCTCCATCTCCATGGTGTCATGAACACTGCGATTCTCTGAGTGCAAGCATCATCAGAGGTGCCCTGGGGCTCTCACCTTACCCAGAATAGTTCTGCCTTGACCTATTTTATATATGGGGCCTCCATGTCCAATTTCCCTTTAAAATACTGTGCCTGGCGCAGAGCCTCACGAACACGACCAAACATTGATACAGACTGTTACAATGAATTGGCCATTCCCGTTCCCCTGTCCCACCCACCGCAGGGCAGCTAGGAAGCTAAGTGCCCTCTGTGGCACCTGATGGCCTGGACAGGTCAAGACTTCAAGATCTGAGGTCTTTAGGAGGTTGGGGCAGGCTGGGAACAAGGACATTCTTAACCTCCAAGGGGTCGAACCATGAGAGTCGTGATTCCTACCTATAAACATCTTTTCCTTGGCGGGATACCAGGAAGACCTCAGGGGCTCCCCCAGAAGTGCTCGGCTCGCCAAACTGCAGGGGCTGGGGCGAGTCTCTGGCCAGTCCCAAAGGAGCTTGTAAGTTTTGGAACGTGTTTCTGCCACCTCCTTCTTAATACCTCATAAAATACTATTTGCCAATAATGTCACCCTGTAATTACATTGGCTGAGCCCGTGCTGCCTGTGTGTGTGCTCTTTTTTTCATTATGGAGCTTCAACCTTTCGAATGGTACCAACTGACACCATAATTAGTATAGTTTACTGCAGCACTGATTACGAGGGCCTCCTTGTCAATCAGCCTCCGTTTGTTTCCGTTGGAGGAGCCATTATTCCTTTCCCTCTAAACCCTGGCTAATTCGCAGGGCACGGGGGTGCAGGGCTCTGTGTGTGTGTGTGAGAGAGAGAGAGAGAGAGAAAGGGGCGCTCCGGGGCCCTGCATGCGCTTGACCGCCTAGCTCGAAGTGGTCACCTTGCTTCCAGCCTTGTGACCCAATGCCCTTGGCCAGAGCTTTGGGAGAAGGCGACCCCCCACCTTGAGCCTGTGTAAAGGGACAGGGAGCCATGTGCCACTTCAGCCTCTCCACCCGGGGGGCCACATGTGGCCTTGGCAAGTCACTCGACCTGTCTGTGGCTCCATCTCCCACCCAGCTCTCCTTCCTGCCCTACCTGCCTCCGGGGGCTTCAAAGAGCTAACAGATGTGGAAGAGCTTTTGAAATAAGCATGCCATATAAATTCAAGGTGTTTGGGAATGGTTTTCTCATAAACCTGCCAACACTATCTTCTTGGAAAAGACAGAAGTCACAAATCCAGTCTCGTTTTAATTTACCCCGGTGTTTCCTCAGCAGATGGTTAAAGAGCTTCCTGTCAGGTGCCCTCTGCACCAGCCCCTCGTGGCTAACATCTCCCCAGCAAACCCCAGGGAAGCGGCCCCCCTCGAGGAGTGGGTCTGGCTTCCTGTGATCCCCACAAAGGTCCTGCTGGGAGGAGCCCCAGGGCCCTTCCCTTCCTCCCTGAGTTCCCCGGGGCTCAGCGTGAAGAGGCAGCGTCTACTTTTCCCGGGCCGCCTCGCTCCCCTTCCTGTGGGGCATGGAGAGAATTCTCTGAAGCCTGGCTCTGTCTCCACTCTTGCAGGCCGGCGGAGGGCACACCCGGGCGAGGACCAGCCCGACTTCCGGGAATGGGAAGAACCTGTCCACGGGCTCGCGGGCCCTGTGCTCCACTGGGCAAAAGACGGGTCACCTTCACCCCTGCCACTGGCAGCTTCTTTTTCCTGAACACCAGATTCCCCACACAGGCCCCATGTGTGGGCTTTTCTCTGTAGGGAGAGTTAGCGAGTCCAGTTTTAGTTGAAAGTCAAGCCTTACCCTCCCACCCTACCCAGGCAGCCGTCAGCACCTGCCTCCCTGCCTCCTAGCCCCATTTCTCAGAGTTCGGGTCTCAGGGTGGGCGGGGCACAAGATGGCTTAAGGTGTACATAACTTCCACTTTTAATGGTACTTATTGCTCAGGTGATTCTCTTGGGGGCGATTTTTCTTACCAGGACACAACCAGCTCCAGTGACAGGACACTCTGTCGCAGTATAGCAGCCCCTGGCACAGGAGAGCAACGTGCTTTTTCCAAAACAGCCTCCTCGCTGCTCCAGCCAGCACCCTCCAGGTTACATCTGTAAGTCCTGGCTTTGCCCCTGGACACACCACGGAGCAGGCCTGTTCCTCTGATTCTCTAGAATTTTATGTTTCTCTTTTCTCCTTTAGCTCATCCGTCTCCCTCCCAGGATCCCTGAGGTACACATTTCAAGGGTCCGCCTTTTACACTTGTCATGGCAGCGGCCAAAGGTTCATGTAAGATCTCAGCCCGCCTTCCAAAAACATGTGGCAGGGGTAGCTCTCGATCTCCAAGCTCCAAGCCCTCTTTCCCATCCCTTTCCTGGCCTAACACGCACATACCCTTATCAGGACATTGTTGCTGAGGGGTTATACAAATCCCTACCAAGTGCCAGCCATGCTGTGGAACACGGCAGTGCACACGAGGTCATCCCTGGCCCTTTTGGGGACCGGCTGGGGAAATCCAGTTTGATATCTCCCAGGGTCTGCGAAGTCCTGTTCTGGCCCGAGGAGCTGAGAAAGGAGGCGGGGTTTTCTCACCTGTTCCCAGGTGACCCCGTGGACTTCTAGCCAGGTTCCAGTTCTTTCTTCCTGGCCATCCTCCTCACTTTCCCTCTCCAGGATCCTTTTCCCCCAGCACTGCCTGCTTGGAACTGAACTTCCTCCCTCTGACTTCACACTCAGCCCTCCTCCTGCCCTCCCTCGATTCGGCTTTCTTTCCGTGCACCCCCGTGTTCCCAGTCTGGGAGCTGGGCAGCTCAGAGACACAGGGGTCTTAGTAGGCAGGTGCACCTCCTTCTAGAGATGCAGAGAGGCATTTTGTAAACATCAGAGCTAATTCAGACCCCCAGAGGATGAGCATGTAATGTGGCTTATGCTAGATTATTCTTGCTTAAGTTAGAGTCTATGATTTAGCATTCCTGTTTAGCTGCGGAATTCCACGGAGGATGTTGCTGGATCCCAAATCTTTTGTCAGTGTAATTGAGCATAACATCTTTTCAGGTTTGTATTTCAAAAGATGCATTATCTTCTCTCATCCATTTGTTCTATTTGAGCTATTCAAAACTTTTAGCTTGCCCCATCCCTCTGAAGGAATTTGAGTTTTAGGCTGATAATTTATGTTTATGCTGAGAATGTGATTTCCTTTCTGCACCGGGAATGATTAATAGACTTCTTTCTGTAAATTAGTATGGGAGAGAATATAGGTAAATTGCTAACCGAACTGAGAATATCACTTTGTTCCAATGATTTCTTCAAGCTCTTTCTTATTCGTGTTCCTGAGACAGACCATTCCAACTGGACTGTGCACAACTTGACCACCTCCTAGGCCCTCGTCCTGGGTTCCCGCCTCCTGTCAACTTTCCTTTATGAGCAAGGATCCACACCCCTGCCCACACCAGCCCGCTGACTGTTATCACATGGTTGATGAGCAAGGAATGGTTTTCAAATTTTGAAGTGGTTGAAAAAGTCAACAGAAGAATAATTATTTTGTGGTGTGTGAGCATTATATGAAATTCCAGTTTCAGCATCCCTAAATAAAGTTTTGTGGGAACACAGCCATACTCGCTCGCTTACCTACCGTCTGGCTGATTTCATACTGTAAGGGCAGAGGCTGACTAGCTCCAGCAGGGACCCTATGGTCTGCAAAGCCTAAAATATTTATGATCTGGCCCTTCGGCAGAAAAAGTTTGCCAACTCCTCTGTTAGAGGAAGAATGAGAGCTCGCTTGTGTCTCAGGTGGATATTGGGGTTTGGAGCTGGATGGGCTGCAGTTACTCATCTTTTAGTGGCCACATTTTAATTTCTCTTGAAGAACACCCCCCACCCTTTTGCTCTCAGTCCATGTGATTGAAAGGATTTGATTCTCTCCCTCAGCTTGGCCTTGCCCCAGAGAGGGAGTGCTTGGCTAAGGCTGAAGTCAGTCATCTCAACCTCAGCACACTCCTCCCACTCAGGGTGGAGTGATTGATTCACTAGACTCCACTGGACCAATGAGGTCTGCTTCAGGGCTTCTGGGAGAGAAGGAGCTGCTCTTCCTGTGAGATGTGAATCAGAGCACATAGAGGTAGAAGCAAGTAGAGGCATCTTATGACAGTGAGATACTTATTAAGGGAGGCAGGGACTGATGACTTTATTTCAGTTCCAAATCAAGCCAGATTTGATGTCCTTACCCCTTGTGTGTTTGGTCAAGCCCGTGAGTTTTAGCTTAAATGCATTTCCATAGTTAGTGGATTGTGTTTGTGTCAGGTCTGGCTCAAAGCAGCCTGCTGTTCCCTGTAGACTGTCTGGGAACATCTGTCTACAGCCCCAGGGCTGGCCTGGGGGGGACCCCCAGCACTGGACCAGACACCTGCTTCCCTTCCAGCCAAGACTTAGTTGATCCCAAAGCCTCATGTGGATTTTTCATGCTTTCCCAGAAGTTATGGGGATAGAGCTCTGGGTCACAGGAATGGTGTGCAGCAGGGAGAGAGGGTGGACAACTGAGCTGATGGGACAGAAGTGCCATTGCAAGCCCCTCCTGAGCATCAGCCATCTCTGGGGTGGAACTCAGGCTATGCCAGCTGGCAGACAAACACAGTGGAGGTATGAAAGCCCAGACTCGGGGTCAGCCCTGTGCGTCATGATCTACAGATCCTGAGCACATAACTGAGTCTCCATGAAACTTGGGGTCTTCTTGAATGGGAATCATTATAACACTTGTTTACCCTTGGGTGTTGTAGAGAATAATCAAGATAATCCAGGTAAAAACAGTGTGTAAGCTGCAAAGGAATGATGAATGCTGATGGGGGTTCTGGTACCCAGCAACAAGTACTGCTCTGTTAACAAGTAGAACTTAGGAGAAGGGAGGTAGGGCACTATGTGGCTTCCATCCTCACAAGCATGATGGAAGTATGCCTCCTCTCTTTCATAATGCCCATCTCAACTGCCATGGAAGTGGGTAAAGCAAGTACCAGTAGCCCTATTTAAGGAAGGAAAAAGCAGAGAATGGGGCCATTGGGTGGTTTGTCTAAGATCTCCCAGCTGGGGTAATACCAGGTCTCCAAGCTCTTGGTCTAGGCATTTATAGCAATGTTGCCTCCAGAAACAAAGTCTGGAAGAAGTAAGAGTAGCCTGTGATGGCCCTTCTCGTTCTGGACCTGTTGTCAGCGAGCCACACATGGCAGCTGGCAATGCTAACAGTATGTCCTGGCCTGGCCCCATCTGCCTGCCCACCCACAATGCCAAGGGAGGTGGCTGACTCTGGCAGGGTGTGGTTTGTGACAATGATGGTGATGGGGCTCTCCGTGGGTGCCCTCCATGTTACAGACAACTCTGAGGTTTCACGGACAATTAAACAGATCCAGAAAACAACATGTGGCCACATGAGGTTTAAAAGAATCAGTGCGTATGGATTCAATTTCCTCTGTAGCACAAGTGTGTTTAAGCATAAAGGAAATGTCTGGGATAGATGAATTTAGAGTGTCTGAAGTCTTGTCCAGGCTGATTCTCTATGGTGCCCCATTGCTTTTACATAGATCCCACTCTAGGTCTTTCCTCAGAAACCCAGGATTATGCCATGAATTGATCCCTTCATAGCAAGATGGTCCTCAAACACTAAGTTGTGGGGTGACCCCCAGTTTGACCTTCCATTTGAGTTTTCAAAATGGGTCTATTTTGCATGGTTCATGGTGGTACTTCCTGCCCATATGAAAGGCAGTAGGGAACAAACTGCGTGTCTGAGATGCTCAGAGCTAGAAATCTCAGTTGAGATCAGGGGAGGGGTCCAGTGTCCTTGAAAAGAGAGAGGAATGCATGGCAGCCTAGTGGGGAGTACTTCTGGCTCAGAGCTCTTTCAAAAAAAGTCCTTCCCATCAGTTGAGGGGAGATGGGACAAGGAAGAAGGGCTGAAAGGAGTGATAGTATGGCAAGCTAGAGGGTGGGATGATACCCTGGGGGTGGGCAGCTCTTTTCTCAAATCCAAGCAAGCATCCACAACTGCAAAGCACCAGAACACTGCTCAGCTTTCATGGGGAAAAGCACTGGAAGGAAGAGAGAATTTCGCAAAGGCCATCCGCTGTCAATATTCTCAGCCCCAAACAAGGAGAGGTCCATATGGAGTAACAACAGGTCACCACTCAATGCAAAAATGACCCCAGGTCCTGCCATTGGAGATGGCTGCAGAGAGAAGACTCCCCCAGAAGGTGTATTTGGAGCCCTAAAACCAGGTCTGTCCTGGGGGAGTGGGTGAAGGAGCTGTGCAGCCTCCTGCTGCCCCCAGTGCGGGAACTTTCCTGATGGACTCCCCTTCTCATGGCAGTTGCCTGAGAGTAGTAAGATATCATAAGGAAAACTCCAGGAGAGAAGGAGGGACAGGCTGCCCTTGTTCTCTGTTGATGAGGGGAAGAAGGCAAAGGCCTTTGCCTTCATGTGACAACAGAGATTTGTTTACTTGGCAACTCATTTTCCATAGCCCCAGGTAGAAAAATTAACCCATCCATTTGCTATAAATGAGCAAAAATCCCCTCCCTGAGGCTTTCACGAAATTCTTGCTATTTCTGTTCTTTAGGAAAAACCAATAAGGTGGTGTTTGTTTTTCTGGGCTGTGAAATTTGGAGGCAACTTGTGATGAAAGATGAGAAGAAATCTCCCAAAGAAAGTTCCAGATGTCTGGAGCAGTGGCCAGAACTAAGGGGTAGGAGATGGGCCTGGCCTTGTGGTCAGTTCCTTCGGGTGGTAGGCATGTTTCAGAGCTCAGAGTGGGTTTTGTTATTGTTTGGGACGATGACAGTAGTCACTTCTCAAGATAGCCAGTCTTCTTTTTCTAGTCACTCCAAAAACATATCTTCCTTAGAAATGATCCAGTGAGGCTGTTTACTCCCTCCTGCATGACTGCCCTCCATTATGATGACCCTTGAGTCTCAGAAGGGGTCTACAAGTGAGCATAGCTCAGATAGAGAGGTCCCACCATTTCTGAACATCCACAAATGGCTGTAGGGCAGGAGTTGGACAGGGAAGGCTGGGGAGGAGGGGAGCCTCATGGAAACTCATGGATGCAGAGGAAAGAGAGGGTGAGGAAGCCTGCTTGTCAGGAGGAGTCACTGAGGCAGTGACACAGGCAGGACTCCGAAAGGGCTAAATAAACAAACAAACAAACAAATACCACCCCCCCCCAAAAAAACATGAAGACGCCAGCTGAGTGCTTCCATTTGCAGCTTTGATTGAATTATGAGGAAAGAGGAGGTTTGGGGAAGCTGTTGGCAGATCTGAACCATGTTGTGGCAAATGAGGCCTTTTGGCCTTTTGGAAAACCCATGCTTTATTAAAATAAATTAAAAGAGATTGAGTCCTTCTGTTCTCTTCTCTCCCCTCCATCCTTCGAGGCAGGCACATGCTGCTCACCATTGTTTTACCTTCAGATAGCTTGCACTGTGGAAGGGCAAACCTGTAATTACCCTGCCTGCCGAAAGTGATGGCTGTCGCTTAAGAGAAAACCTGACTGCTTTCCTTCCACGGGGTCTCTGATTTGTGCCAGAGCATCTGTCTGCAATCTCTCCAACTAGAGCTTTGTCTGAGCCAGCCCAGTGGCAGGGAAATGACAGGGTTGCTGGTGGCCAGATGAGACAGTGGGAGGGGCATGAGGTTGGCTCCTGGGATGTGGGGCCTGCACCTCTAGGCTCCCTCCCACCCAGTGGAGGAATCTCTTGGTGTGGAGCATGGTTCCTGCCACCGCCAGGGAGAGCTCACACCCCAGGTCTGTCTGCTCGTGTGTCTGGAAAGGAGAGAGGAGGCTTCTGGTCACACCCTGGAATCCAATAATCCAGTAATCATTTAATGACTTAGTATAGGAGCCATGAAATCGGACCAATGCTCATCAGTTAGAGCAAATGCAGTTGCAAGTGAGAGGAACCCAACTCAACCTGGCTTCTGTAGAGCAGGGAATTTACTACTTAATTTATTGGTTAACAAATGTCCAGAGATTGATTGGACGGACTCAACACAGGCTTATTTGGAGGCTCAGCCATATCACTAATTTTTCACTCCTGCCTTCTATAGATCTGTCTTTGTTTCCTGATCACAAGATGAGTTGACCGCCAACAGCTCCCAGGGCAGCTTTCTTCTTTCATCTCCTGATTGGTCCTGCCGAGGTCACTTCCAGTCATTAAAGTAATCGTGCTTTTTAGGGCAATGGAATATCCTAATTCTCTCAGCCAGAGTCATATGTTCCACCCCTGGAGCTGGTGTTGGACCTGGTTTCAACAGCATTGTAAGGAGACTTATGGATAATGGAAATTAGGCGCTATTGTCAAAGGACATGGGGGAAATGAATGGTAGGAGGACAATGGATCGAGAGCCAGTGCATACTCTGAAAGATTCCACCTGAAGTCTCTGTTTTGGTCAGTGATAGAAAACTTGATGTTTTCTTACCCTGTAGTCTGGGCCACCCTGGACACAGCCATTCTAGAATAATTGGATCAGAAAGAACCTGTTCTTCTTTGGAGCCAAAGTGGTGTTCTCCAGGACAGAACCATCACTAGGCACAGCCTCCAGGGATGAGAAGCCATCACCTTATGAAATGTTTTAATACCAGATGGACAACTCTCCCGATGTAAGGGTTTTGCCCATATGGGTAACAAATTCTTCCTTGTATTTTGACTGATCCAAGCCTCAACTTGAAATCTGGTCTCAACTTTGGGCATTTTCTTATTCTGAGTGCATCCCTTTGTTCTATAAGGAAATTGATTTCCTTATACTTCGTGATGACATACATCTCACGCAGGAAGACATCCCGTGCTACAGAAAAGTTGAGTATCCTAAGCTCCAGATACTTCTGCTGCCTCTTCTCCTTCAAAACTTACCTGTCCTAAGTATCATACACTCAGAACGTTGCTAACCGAAACTCAGATTCTGGGAACTAACCATGGCTCTGTGTGTCATGACAGTTATCATGGGGATGATGTGACAGACGTCTTTAGAGCTGTAAATCAGTGCCTTAGGTAAAATGGTGAGACTTGAATTTGACCTGTGGAGGAAAGAGAATTGGAGGTAAGAAACTCTGTCAGAAATTCTCCCTGCCATGTAGGCAATTGTCTACTTGGCCTTTGCAAGTTTCAGGGGAAAGATGATGTGGCTTTCAAGAGACAATTTGTTGATACAGTTTCTGTCTTTGATCCCTTGGCCTTTGCAAAGAATTCTGTTTGCTGGATCTGCATCTAACCTTCCAAGGGAAAAGAGGGATTTCCTTGAGTTTAAAGGTGGGCATACTGTCTTTCTATCTGCTTCCCTGTCAGACAGACAAAACTTAGGCCAGGAAGTAATTATAGCAGAATAGGTACAAATACCCAGGGAGAAAACAAAGACCAAAATCCTGATATAGCAACAAGCTGGAATAAGCTTTGATATAAGGAAGAATGATTTTTGCTTTTGAGGGAGAGAGATATTTGTGACAATAAAGATCTCAAGAAAATAAGGGAAATTGGGTTTTTTTTGAAATTATGTTTTTTAAAATTTTATTTTATTTTCCCGGTGTTCCAAGATTCCTTGTTTATGTACCACATCCAGTGCTCCATGCAATAGGTAAAAATTATTTATATATGCCTAAATTAGCATCAACATGTTATTATTAGAGGCTGAGGTCAAATAACCATTAGGGATTACTTCCTGCTGCTGAGTTGTAGATTCTAAAGAAGAGAAGATTGAAAACTCAGTATCTGAAGACCCTTGGAACAGACTGGAGTCCCTCGAAAATGGAAAGCTAATCAATTCATTGTACTTTTCTGAAATGTGGGATTTACTGGGCTCTGATCTGCATCCAGAACTGCATGGAGTTCGGAAATGAGACAAGAGATGGCAAGATCCCTGCCCCTTTAGGAGTCAGACAGTAAATACTTAAGTGAGAGCCCAGTAAGAACCATGTGCCAGGCGATACCTTGGAGCTGTGGTATCTCACAAGCATATGCAGTTCTAGATCTTATGTATGTATGTATGGTTGGATCTTACACACTAGAGGGGAAAAAAGATTATTTTAAGAGATAGTCAGAATGCGGAGGGGGGGATATTGGGAGAAAATGAACCTCATAGGGAGTAATGCAAAAGGTCTTTCCAGGAAATGAGGATTGGTTTGGGAACTGAGAACAAGCAGTTTAGTTGGGGTGCTAGATCAACATTGGGCACAGTTCAAAGTTGCCTCCAAGGATGAGTCTTGGAAACCATGGTGATTGGCTTATAGGTTGCAGATCCTCTCTTCTAGTACTTAATAAAGTGATCAGAGTACTATTGGAGTTTAAAGGTGCATGTCACAGGTTTTGAGGAATTTCTGCTAGAAATAGTGTGTCTGATGGTAGACACCTCTTGCTAAAGAAGAAAAAAAGCACTAATGTAAAAATCAAATACTGTATATTCTAGCAAAATTTCATTTATATCTTCTAATTTAGAGCAGAAATAGCCAATGCCAAAAGACCCAATAGTCTGTAATTACTGAAAATTCAGAAAATAAAGACTATGAAATCACTACAAGTGCAAATTCATGAGATGCAACAGAAGCAAGACTTAGAAAGAATTCATAGCCTAAAATACACCCACTGTTAGAAAATAAATAAATGAAGCATAAACACAAAGGCTTAGGCAAGAGTTTTCTCTAAATTGTCCACTTTTCAAATATAGGCAGGTTATTTCCAAACTTTAATAAACAGAATAGCTCCATGTTAAGTGCTTTATAATTTATTTAAGAAAACAAAGTATTGATATTAACACTGGAAAATATATCACAAAAGTGGAAAAAAGAGACAATAAACTATCTAACTGAAGGACATAGACTTAAATTGTTAAATGTTAAAATACTCAAATCAAATCTATCATTATACTCAAAAATCTTCACTGGCCAAAGAAATGTTTTTATAGAAAGCAAGTGATTCAATATTAGAAAATCTATTAATATATTTAATGCAATGAGCAGAACAGAGCAAAATGAAAAAAAATTCTTCCATTTCTGAAAAGGCATTTGATAAAATTTAAAAATCATCTCAATTAAAAGAATTAGATTAGGAAGACAGTTTTGAAACTTCTAAAAATATATCTTGATTCTCTAACCACTACCTTCCATAATTATAAAATATCTGAAGTATTCTGTTCAGGCTGAGTAATAAAGAATCACAGTAATCAGCATTATTTGAAATTATCTGGGAGATACTGCCAATGCAATCAGGAAAGAAAAAAAAAAGACATAAACATTGGGAAAGATAGAAACATCATTAAAAGGCAGAGAATCCTGCATTTGAATCAGTAGAGGTGCAACCCAAGAACGGATATGTCAGAAGTAGTCATTGTCTAAGGATTAGTAATAAGGAAAGCAATTAGGATCTTACTAGGATTCTTTGTGACTCCAGAGAAATGTTACCATTTATATTAGAGTTTAGTGACACAGGCTTCTCATGTGCATGTTCAGAAGAAGCTGGAACCTGCAGAGAGAGAGAGAGAGAAAGAGAGAGAGTAATCATCATCAAAGAGGTATGGGGGAGGAAGTCACCCACTATAGCAAGAGTACTACCCACACTGCTGGTGAGGGATGGTGTGGGTAGAATCCACCTTTTTTATAAAAGGTCTGAAGGGGGAGAAGGTATGTAGTTTTGAGCGTGTGGGCTCTTGTGACTGCCTTAAACCCACGGCATAAAACCTCAGTTTTCTCATTTGCAAAATGAGAAAACCTAGAATGAATGCAAAGAAAACCCATGCAATGGGGAGATGGAGAGGAGAAGGGAGTTGAGGGAAATTGGGGGGAAGATGAACCATGAGAGACTATGGACTCTGAAAAACCACCTGCGGGTTTTGAAGGGGCGGGGGATGGGAGGTTGGGGGAGCCAGGTGGTGGGTATTATGGAGGACACGCATTGCATGGAGCACTGGGTGTGGTGTAAAACTATGAATTCTGTTATGCTGAAAAGAAATGAAATTAATAAAAAAATTTTGAAAAAAAAAAAAAAAGAAAACCCATGCAAAAAGTGCCAACATGTCAGGAACATAGAAATTGACTCCCGGGGTACCTGGGTGGCTCAGTTGGTTTTGCTCAGGTCATGATCACCTAGTCCTGCACTGAGCTCTCTGCTCAGGAGGGAGCCTGCTTCTCCCTCTCCCTCTACATACTACTCTCTCTACTTGCATGCTCTCTCTCTCTCTCCCTGTCAAATAAATAAATAAAATATTAAAAAAAAAAAAGAAATTGACTCCTAAGTAGTTGTCGTTATTTTGCAATCTCCATTTGATAAGTGTAGCTATTTCCTTGTTGTTCCTGGTATAATCACTAAAGAATAAGCAATTAATAGAGTTCAGATAAAATTTGCATTTTTAAAGAGCAAAAAGGAACTCAACCTATAGGAGAGAACTGTGGGACCCCAGGAAATGGAAAAAGATTTCTGTGTTCTGGAGTTCCATGGAGAAAAGTTTTCCTCCACTACCCGGAAATGAGTGTTTTGTGGTGTCCCCAGGAATGGGCCTTGTCAAGCAATTTTGGTTGTCTTTCAAGGTACTTCAAACACAATTATTAAATAGGAATGTTGAATTGGAATAATTTTTCAAAATATGGAGTATCTATAAGGAAATTAAGCAAAGCAAAAAATCGTTGAGGAAAATGAAGACTTCAATAATGGGAATGCAGGAATGGGAAGCTCTCTTTCCTAAGTCAACTTATACATGTAATGCAATCCTAATTAGTCTTCAAAATGAATTTTTGGCATACTAAAAAAAATTTAAAGATTTTATTGACTTATTTGAAAGAGAGTGAGTGAGAGAGAGAGAGAGAGCACACAAATTGGGGGAGGGGCAGAGGGAGAAGGAGAAGCAAACTCCTCTGCTGAGCAGGGAGTCTGATGTGAGGCTCGATCCCAGGACCCCAGGATCATGACCTGAGCCAAAGGCAGTTGCTTAACCAACTGAGCTAGCCAGGTGCTCTAAGCATATTGAAAATCTTTAATATATTTCATCTATAAGAATAAATGTGAAGTGAGCAAAAATAGGCTGAAAAGGAAAAATATTTAGGAAAGTCTTATACCAGATATTAGAACATATTTATGGTGTCACATTGTTTAAAAATGGTTGATACAGCAATAGGTCCATGGAAGAGAATAATAAGTTGTAAAGAGACTTATAATCTATAAAATTATCTATTATATGGAACAAGTAGTATTATTTATGAAATAATTAAATGGTTCTAGGAAAATTGTTTAAATATTAGAAAAAACAAATTAGTTTTTTATTTTCTGAGGGTTGGAGAGTCCTTCCCAAACATAGAACCAAAGTCATAAAATAACCTATAAATTTGCTTAAGACTTCTAGATATTAATAGTACTATGTACCAAGTATGATTGCTGAGTATCAACCAGAGATCTGGTTGATAGGACTATGGGTGATTCTTTTACTTTGTGCTGTTTAATTTTCCAAATTTTCTGAGTTTCCTGCATTGAGCTTGTTATTATGAGGAAAACTTAGGGTAAAGGGGTTAGGAATACCTGTTCATTGCAACATTATTCACAATAGCCAAGGCATGGAAACAACTTAAGTATATGTCCATAGAGGAATAGGTTAAGAAGATGTGATGCATACATACAGTGGAATATTATTCAGATTTAAAAGGAAGGAAATCCTTGCATTTGTGACAAGATAGATGAAACTGGAGTGCATTATGCTAAGTGAAATAAATTAGGCAGAGAAAAATGTCTTACTATATAGTATCACTTATATGTGGAATCTTAAAAAAAAATCAAACACATAAAAATAGAGAACAGAATGGCGGTTGCCAGGGATTAGTGGGTAGGGGAAATAGGGAGAGGTTGGTAAAAGGTACAAACTTTAACTTATAAGATAAACAAGGTCTAAGGATCTAACGTATTACATGAAGGTTATAAATAACTATAGTTATGGTAGCTATAAATAACACTATATTGTATAATTGAAATTTTCCAAGAGTATAGAATGTAAATGTGGTGTTAAGTAATTTGATGGAGGGAATCCTTTTACAATGTATACTTATACCAAACCATCATGTTATACACTTTAAATATTTTACAAATTTACTTGTCAACTGTACTTCAATAAAACTGATAAAAGGGGGGAATGGGGTAAAGCATGTTGGTACAGGACATCATGGGACATAAGTTGTGGCTTTTTGAACAAGGTTGCTCTCGAACTTTTAAGAACTATTTATCCATATATTAGGAAATATTGATCAAACTTCACTGATGTGCAAAAGACAGAGTGAAAGTCCAGTTGTTAGGATTTGGGTATGTTCTATTTGGGGGTGAGCTACAGTGGATCCCAGTCAATGGGAAGGCAAAAGAGTAGCCTGGTCAGAGAGAAGGGAGTGTGGGGTCCAGGGAAAAGGGAGATTGTGCAGTAGAGCAGTCCATCATGGGGAGAGTAGGGCCTCTTTGCAAATTCTCCTTCCAGCAGGATAAACCCCAAGTGATCACAGTGTATTATAATCATAGCCTATTACTGACTTCAATTTGCTGAAACTTTGTTAAAGATTCTAAAACCTGTGTTCACAAGGGATGTTGGTGTTTAGTTAATATTTTTATTTGGTATATGGGTAATGTTGGCTTCATGAAATGGATTGGTTAGTGTTTCCTCTTCTTCAAATTTTTGTATTAAGTTTGTGTTGTATTGGTGTTATTCCTTCTTAAATATTTCATAGAAGTTATTAAAGAACCTCTCTGGGCCTGGAGTTTCTTCTGTGGGAAGGTCTTAAGTTGGTGAAATCAATTATCCTTAGTAGATACATAGAGTTATTCAGATTTTCTATTTCTACCTTTGTTTTAGTAACTCATGTTTTATAAAGTCGTTGGTAATAGTTCCTAATTATTCTTTTAAAGCCTATAGGATATGAGGTGGTCCCCCCTCTTTTATTAATATTATTGCTAATCTCTGTATTCTTTTTATTAATAAACCTAGATATAGCTTTATTAAATTTGCTTTTTTTAAAAAAAGCTCTAGTTTTACTATTTTTCTTTATTGTTTTTTATTAATGAATTCTGACTGCACTTATCTTTTAAAATTCCTGAGACTTACTTTGAGTTTAATTTGCCTTTCTTTTTGCAAAATTTTAAAAAGACTTTATTTATTTATTTGACAGAGAAAGAGATCACAAGTAGGCAGGAAGCAGGCTCCCTGCCGGTCAGGAAGCAGGCTCCCTGCCGGGCAGAGAGCCCCGATACTGGGCTCTATCCCAGGACCCCGAGATCATGACCTGAGCCGAAGGCAGAGGCTTTAACCTACTGAGCCACCCAGGCACCTCTCTTTTTGCAAATTTTTAAGGCCAGAACTTAGATCATTGATTTGGGAGCTTTTTTTTTCTCTTTTCTAACACAAGTTTAATCTACCAGTTTCCTTCTAAGCAGTTTTAGCTGCACTTCACACCTTTTGAAATAATGTAACTTTATTTTCATTCACTTTAAAAATATTTTATAACCTTTCATGTGATATCTGTTATGAACCCTATATTATTTAGTAATATTATTAAATTTCCAAATATTTAATGATTTTTCCAAATATGCTTTTTAAAATCTCTAATTATGTTGAAATCAGAGAAACAATTCCATCTGATTGAAATCCTTGTAAATTTATTGCAATTTTTTAATGACCCAAGATATATATATATATATATATATATATATGCATATATATATGATTATTTTCTGAGTATTTGGAAAGCATGTGCATGTGCATTCTGCTGTTTTGGATGGAGCATCTATAAATGTCAAGTTGGTTAATAATGTTGTTCATGTCTTCTATGTCCTGGCTAATTTTCTGCCTATTCATTCTATCAAGTACTGAGTAGGAGGGTTAAATTTCCAACTATAATTTTGGATTTGTCTGTTACTCTTTTCAGTTCTGCCTGTGTTGCTTTGTGTATTTTGGAAGCCTGTTATTGTATACATACATATTTAGAATTGTTCTGTCTTATCTCTCTCTCTCATAAGCATGTTCTTTGTTCTTGAAGTTTATTTTTCTAATAATAATAATATAGCTATTCAGCTTCATTTTCAGTTCTCTAGTGATGTTGCCACTTTTACTCCCAATGTTGGTCATATACATCTTTTCTCTACTTTCTTGGTCAGTCTAACTAGAGGTTCATTAATTTCATTTTTTTAAAAGAAACAGCTTTTGGTTTTGTTGATTCATTTTTTTTTCTGTGTCTGCATATATTTCATTATTTGCCACTCATTACTGTCATTCATTGTCTTTTCAGGTGAAAGCTTAGATTGTCGACTTGAGACCTTCATTTTTTTCTAGTATAAGCATTTAATGTGGTAATTCTTAAATGGGGTGTTTTCCCCCTCTCCAGGGGACATGTGGCAGGGTCTGGATACATTTTAATTGTTCTACTCAGTGGGAATAGAGAGATGAGTAAAACAGACAGAAAATCCCCTTAGGAATTTTTGTTATAATGGGAGACACAGCAGTGAACAAGATTAGAGTATATAATATAATGTCAGGCAATGATAAAAATCAAAACAGGATAAAGAAGTAGAAAATGATGCATATGGGCCAGTTGAGACCCAGTGGTCAAGGACGACTGCTCTCAGTTGAATGAAGTAAGGAAGAAAGCCTTGTGAGTAGCTATAGAAAGAGTTTTCAACACAGAGGAACAGCAATTGCAAAGGCCCTGAGTTGGGTGTGTGCTCAGTACATGGGGGAACCGTAATGTGACTAATGTTGTTGAAGCCCAGTGGACAATAAAAAAGTGGTGGAAGAAGGTGCTGGGAGTATTGTGGACAGACTGTGTGCTTTATAGGTCAGGGAACAGTTCTGAATTTTATTTGAGTATGATAGGAAGAGAGGGAATGATTGGATTAGGAGACGTTGTGAAGATCACTGTGGTTCCTGGTTTAGGAATAGAATGAAGGGAGTCGGCAGGAATGCATGGAGACAACTGGAAGTTATTGAAGTCACCCAGGCAAAATGTGTTGGTGGTTTGGGCTAGAGAGATAAAAGTGGGGATGGTTGTAATTCCAGACAAACTGGAGTAGAGTCCATGAGATGTATGAATGGATTAGGGATTAGATATGATAGATTAGAGAAAGCAAAGGACCAAAAATGACTTCAGCGTTTTTTTCCTGAACAACTGGATGGATGGTGTTACCATGTACTTTACATTAAGTTTGGGAAGTCAATTGTTCATCCAAGTGGAGTTGTCAAGAAGCAGTTGGTTATAACAAATTTAGAGGCCAAGGGAAAATTCATGGCTGGAGATATAAATTTGGAAGTTTTTACATAATAAAATCTAATATTGTCATTTACTACATTAACAGAGTAAAGTAGCAAAACCATTTATTTATCTTAATAGCTGTCCCAAAGCATTAAAAAGATCTGCTATCACATCATGATGAAAATAATAATCTAGGGATAAAAGGAAACATGAAAAAAAAAAACCAACAAATATACAAAGTATTGGTTAAACATACACATTCCTATTAAAATTAGGAAACACAAAAAAATGTTTACCATTATTCAACATTTTACTAGATGTTGTAGTCCATTAGCAAGGAAGAAAAGGGAGGAAATAAAGTTGGAAAGAAAAAAAAACCCTATCTTCACTTAAAGATGACATAATTAACTACTTTAAATAATCCAAGAGACTCTATTAACAACTGAAATAGCCCATTGATCAACAGCCCATTGATACTTATCAATTCTTATCAATACTTATCACTGATACTTATCACTGATACTTATTGCAGCAGAGTGGCCAGATATAATTAATATGTAAAAATCAAAAGATTTCCCATACACCAGCTGTAACCAAGTACAATGCATCTTGTTCAAAATAGCAACAGTAACAAACATGTATAAAGTATTACATCTGAGAGTAAATAAATCTACTGATAATTATGATACGACTTTATGGAAAAATATAACACTTAATAAAGAAAGATTTGACTATAAATGGAGAATGACTGAGAAGATCTATTTTAAAAATGTTGCTTCTCCCCAAATTATGTAAAAATATAATGTAACCCCAGTCAAAATTGCAGTGACATCATTATGGAAATTGACAGGCAGATTCTAAAATTCAAATCGAAGATAAATGCTCATGGACAGCCATGCGGTTTGAAACAGATGATCAAAAGAATGGACTTTTACCACCTGATATCAAATTTATGAAGCTCTAATCATTAATGAAGTGAGGTGTTGCTTAAGAATATAAAATAAATCGATGGAATAGACAAAATTCCAGAAATAGACCCGTGTGTATTGGAAGCACTAATGTTTGAAATTAGTTGCAAGAGAAAGAGGGATTCAAAAAATTGGGAGAACTAGTCCTACATATTAAATATCTAACTAAATATCTAATCTAACTTGGGAAAGTCACAAAATGAACTTAAGATATATTAAAGACCTAAATGTGCACACACACAGAGAGAGAATAAATAGCAGAGATAGTGATAAAATTTAAGAGTGTCAACAAGAATTATAGAATTTATTTCAATAATTATAAAAATATAGAAAAGATGGGTAAATTTGAAATTACCAACATTTTCCAAGTGGACATAATCAGGAAACATCTCAAGTGACACTGGAAGAAAATATTTACATCAAATATGGTGGGGATCACTCTAAAAAATACATGAGAATGTTTTTGAATAATAAGCAAATTCAAGCAGTCTAATAGAAATAGTAAGGAATAGCTAAATAGTTAAAGGAAGTCAACCAATTCGGAAGGCACTAATAACGGACACCACAGGGAAATTGTCGAACATGAACACTGAATGGTAGGCCACATTTTCAAATATCAATAAAAGTTTTGCATTGTTTTATGTAACTGGTATCTTTAAGATTTTATTTATTTATTTGACAGACAGAGATTACAAGTAGGCAGAGAGGCAGACAGGGAGAGAGAGGAGGAAGCAGGCTCTCCGTGGAGCAGGGAGCCCGATGTGGGCCTCGATCCCAGGACCCTGGGATCATGACCTGAGCCGAAAGCAGAGGCTTTAACCCACTAAGCCACCCAGGCACCCCTATGTAACTGGTATCTTAAACAATGACATAATCAAAAGGCAACTTTGTTTTTTGTTAACTACCATCCCTTTCAGTTTTCTTCAGTGGGGGTATTTTTTTTCCCCTACCCTTGGTCAAAAGTGACAGCAGGCCCCAGACTTGTGTCTGACTCTCTGGTGAAGGGAGGTTGGGGTCACGGTGCAGTAGGACTTGCTCCGGGATAGCAATTATTGGAGAAGAAACTCTCCTTATGAACCTTTTCACTCTCTTCTCTCTAAACTCTTTAATATTAATCTCCAAATGACAATATCGGGAGTTGAGAAATACATTTTCCTTTATGCCCATTGCATATTTTTCATACATCAAATCCATAAGAAACTCACTTTGACAATCTGTTGCTTTTAAAAAATGTTGAGAATTGTTCCTCAATTTTTTTCTTCTTCTATTTAAACCAGAATCACTACTCCATATGCCCAGCTTAGATGCTGCCTACCCTATACAAGTCTTTTCCAAACCCCCATCTGGATGAATCTCTCTCTCTCTCTCTCTTTTTTTCGTTCTTTCTTTCTTAGTGCATTTGATATGGCCATATTATTGCATTTGGCATACTGTATTTAATTAGTTTCCCAGGTCTTTTCCTCCCCGCTGAACTATAAGCCTCTGGAGGGCAGAGGTGGTGTCTGGTTTGGTTACGATCTCCCAGACATATTTCATAACCATAGGCACTTAATAAATAGAATTTTAAGAAATGTTCCTTTGACCCTCAGCCTTGGCTCAGGGAAGGGCTCAGGAAATCAGGTTTCTTAGGCTTGAGTGTGAAGTGAGAGTGAACTTTTTAAACACCCCATAGTCAGGAAATGGAACACTTCATATTAGCATATACATTTAATAAATGACAAATAACATCAAACACAACATATTACATGTGCAATGTAGCATGTGCGAAGCTGAAAATGATTTTCCTGAGTGCTGGGCTCTAATCAAGTTCTCTAATGTTGCATTAACATGGGTCCTTTAGCTTAATAGATCCTCTTGATATTGCTTAGACATAAGAAATGGAATAGACTCAGTCATATCCTAGCTTAGAAGGCATGGCACTAATTTCTCCCTGAAACTCAAGGACCTCTTCCAAAGCACGATATGGATTCCTGGTTTCACAATGATTAAAAAAAAAAGAACTCTTTTGAAGGCAAATAAGACTTGCTTTCACCATCCAATATTGGTCCCAATTTCTAAGTGGAGACCTTCTTCTTGACTCATCTCTGAAAAACAGACCTGTCAAGTCCTTGACATTTTGTTCTGGGTTGTCCAATGGTGGTTTTACTTTTTTTTTTTTTTTAGATTTTATTTATTTATTTGACAGAGAGAGAGAGAGATCACAAGTAGGCAGGGCAGCAGGCAGAGAGAGAGGGGGAAGCAGGCTCCCCGCTGAAGCAGAGAGGACAATGTACGGCTCCAACCCAGGACTCTGACACCATGACCTGAGCTGAAGGCAGAGGCTTAACCCACTGAGCCACCAGGTGCCCCTGGTTTTACTATTTTTTATCCTTGGAACTGCCAGAGTCTTGAAAGTTATTTGGATATTTCTTTATTTGCTAATGTTGGCAAAGCATTAACACACATGGGAGGGACACGGGCAGTCTTGTGTGCACGATGTGTTTTGTTCAGGGCTCATTGAAAAATGGTGCCTTTACTGGGTTCCTCTGACCAGCCTCAGGCTCTCTGAGATTAGTTTTAGATTCATAGACTGTGACCACACACTGACCATGTGGTTCTGGTCTCTACACATGCAGGAAAATATCCTTTTCCCCAGGAAGGCCTTTTGTTCCTTCCCAGTTATCCCCAAAGTATTAAATGAAGAGGACCATTTTAGACAAATACAATCCACAGCTGTTTTCCTCCTTGCAGGAAGCGGGGAAGCTGTGGAAAGTGGTTCTCTACAATCTGTGGCCGTACCTCTGCATCTCTCAGTCTTGGAGGTGTGACCAAGTGTGTGCCTGGATATTTGAAAACTAAGTTCTGCATCCAAAAAAAAAAAAAAGTCTGGAGATTTCATCCTCTAGTTTCAATTTTTGAGACTGGTTAATCCACATTGGATGTTCCCAAGTTTGGTAATGGAACAAGGAGGGCCTTGGTGTCCCAAGACCTGGACCCGCTTTCAGTTCTGATATATCCTGTTTTTTGACCTTCAGCTAGCTCCTCAACCTTGTTTCCTGGACTGAGTATGAGTATAATAATACCCCCCTCATTAGTGACTCTATGGGTAAGTAAGATGCTGCATATGAAAGTGCTGTAAAAAAAAATCAAGACACTCAAAAACATAGTGTTACCGTCACCCATATTAGACCTCCCTATTGATGCAGCTTTATTTTGCACACTGCCAAGTTCTCACAATGCTTTCACAAGTGCTACCTGGCTTTTTGTTTGAACACTGTTGATGTGCTCTTTGTCTAGAACCATAGCAAGACAGTAGAAAAGGGACTAGACAAGTGACAGAAAAATTATGTTCTCAGAGCATTTATATTAGCTGTGGAGATAGAACTAGCTACGTGTAACCACTTACAAAATTGTCATATTATTTAGATTGATAGGGTTTACATGGATCAGGAATAGACATGTGTCTCTTTGCTTTGGGTGAACAGATGGAGGCCAATATGACCATTCGACTTTTGGATCGTAAGCTTATCTATTTTCACTATGGATCCATGATCACCCACCCTAGATCTTTCAAACATGAAAGGCTCTTTTGCTAGGTTTCTCAGATTACTTTGCTTTCTCATTCTTACAGATTTATTTCAAAACATGCCTACTCCACTCAAATGTTTGGCTTATCCCCCTTAGCAGATGGCACCCCCTCCCCGCTTTATTGAAAATGTAGAAGAAATCACAGAGGGGCTAAACATCCTTATACCAAGCCCTTAAGCCACCTACACCCATACAGATCCTCCCTCCTCCCTTCTTTACTGTTGGACCGAGGGTGCTCTTCTTCCTCTCCAAGGTAGATTTTCTTTTCCATCACCCCCCAAATTTTGGGTCTCCCTGCTCCTACCTTTCCAGGAACCCAATACTATTTATAAATTCTCTTCTCTTTCTTATCTTTACAACTACTCTTTCTACCACAGGGGCCTTCCTACTGGCTGTAAACACACTCAAATTTCCTATCTTAAAATAAGCAAACAAGCAAATAAACATACGGTCCTGTACTCTGCATCTTCCTCCTGCTGCTACCCTAGTGTTATTTTCCCGGCCACAGCCAAACTGGTGGGAAGTATGGGCTGTAATTTTGAGCTATACTTTTGTAAAGAATGATCTGTACCATCTGCACTCTTTGTTCCTATTTCCTCACCCCCTATTCACAATGAGGTTCACGTCATTGGCTTCTGCCCTCATCGCTCTGCCGACAGTGTCATTAGTTCATCAATGATCTCCCTGTTCCTAAATCCAATGGCTGCTTCAAATTCCTTTTTCCCTTGACCCTTAGAAGGGTCACTGGTGACCAATGTGTCATCATTGAAGCCACCTCTTCCCTTGGATCCTGGGATGGTACACCCTCTTGGTTCTCTTTCTATCATCCTACAACCTCTTTTTCAATCTCCTTGTTTTAACTGTGAAATATTAAAGTTGTCCACGATATTTCCTACTTTTACTCATTTTTTCTTGGGCAATCTCCTTTATTGTTTCTCTTACTAGTTATATATACCTATAGCTTCCACATTTTTATCTGAAGTGAATACCACTCTGCTGAGCACTGGGTCCATATCTCTGACCAGTTTCCATCTTTTTTTAAAGATTTTATTTATTTATTTTTTTGACAGAGAAAGAGAGATCACAAGTAGGCAGAGAGGCAGGCAGAGAGAGAGGGAGGAAGCAGGCTCCCTGCTGAGCAGAGAGCCCAATGCGGGGCTCGATCCTAGGATCCTGAGATCATGACCTGAGCCGAAGGCAGAGGCTTAACCCACTGAGCCACCCAGGCGCCCAAGTTCCCATCTTTACTTGAATGCTTCTCATGATTCACCAATTTGCTGTGTTCAAGAGAAAACTTGTGAGTTTTCTCCTCAAACATGGCCCTCCTTTCTAGGTTTTCATTTCAAGTGAAGGACCGGCATAGCATTCAGCTGAGTTATGTTCTCCTTGACACCTTTTTCTACCTGCTTTCCACACCCAAAATATTGACAGATATCAATACTTTAGCTCCTAATCTATATGGAAACAGGACTCTCCATGTCCAGTGTCATCATACCAGTCCAAGTGTGATGTCACCATCTCCTACTTTCAGAGTCATGCAGCAATTACCAATCAATCTATCCACGCCACCAGTTTTCATGATGTGTCCAGAATGGACATTGCAAATGGAAAGTCTTGTTGTGATAGAATAACATTATTTCTTTCTACCCCATGACTTTAACTCATTCAGCCAGGTATTTCACACTCAGTGCCTCAGGAAAAGAATGACACACAGAGCCGAGAACAGAGAAAAAGAAATCTAGTTGTTGAGAACCCAAAATTAGGCTGAAGAGGGATGGGGAAGGAGTCGTATGCATGGAAAACAGATTTGGAAGAATACCTATAAATATTCCACATCCTAAACTAAAAAGAGTCCTCAAGATTGCAGGGATGGGTGGAGATAAAGGGGTCATAACAAGAGAAAGAGAGAGATTGGGGCTTGGGACAAAGGGACCAAACTTTCAGGGTCCAGAGGCAGGGATGAGAGAGAGCCCAGCCACTTTTCCATGATCTACACTCCTAACTGATGACCAAGAAGCCTCTAGTCTCCACTTGAGCAAGGACCAAAGCTCTACCACCCTGAGGATGAATTCCCTAAGTTGTCTTCCCTAAGTAGATGCCAGTGGTTGGCAGCCACCAAGGACTTCTCTTCCACTTAATCTGCTGACCACCAACAGGAGGGACACACTTCCAACAGAGGCTTTGTGAAGTCACATCTGACTTTGACAAACCTACTTCTGGTGACCCAGGAAACTCCTGTATACTTGGATCCTGGCAGTGATGTAGAGAAGGCAGCACTGCCAAGAACTCTGAATAAAGAAGCTGTCACTTGCTTAACATCAGTCCATGGCTTCTCAACCCTTAGCATGGCCTTTGACACCCTCAAATGTCTGGCCCCTGCCGACCCTCCCTATCTTGCCCTAATCTTTCCCTCTCTCTCTCTCAGCCTTCTTGTTTCACTCTACAAGTGAGCCACCAGACTTCATCTGCTCAGTACTCTTCACTTGACTGGAAGGCATTTTATCCCCCCTACTTAGGGGTAAGCTCTGCATCACCCCCAAAGAGAAGCCTCCCCTAATGCCCTGAAGCTAGATCAAGTTCTTCTGCCACATGCTTACACAGAGCCCAGTCCTATGCTTGAGCTCTATTTGTAATTGGACATCCATTAATATGATGATTTGATAAATGAGTGTCCCTCTAACCAGACTTGGTACTCTATGAGCTATTTTAAAAAATTTTTCTTTGTTCACTGTTTAATATATACGCAGCAACTCTGCCTTAAATCTCAGCACCCCTTGTCAAATCACAAATCACAGACCTCTCCAAGAGTTAGTTCCTGGAGAACTGCAGGCTTTTGTCCTATGGTATGGAGGTGGGGCAAGATCCGATGAACAATTTGTAAACTGTAAAGTGCTAACCAGATGTGCAGGACTGTACTTCCCATCCTATGAGCAGAAGGGATGAGGAGCTCGTTCTGGTCAGATCTTGACAGCTCATTGTCAGCCCCCTTCTCCAGGACCTTTCCCTCCCACTCTGTCTTACCTGTGAAGTCTGTTGTCCAGGGATATTAGTAATTCAGTCTTCAAACTCACTTGCCACATTTCTCCTTGCAGGCTACCTTTGGTTAACTGTTTTTGCTTTGATGTTTTGTTTTACTGGTAAGCCCGGCAAGCCACTATTGTGTGTGCCATGCTATAAGGGGTTTTATTGTATCGCATTGTTTACGCCTCGTCTGTGACAGGTACGAGCAGCACTTACCACCCTGTGATTTTCCAGCAGTGAAAATAATAGAGGAATTTCATATAGGTAAAATAATTAGTGGCTTAGACGAAAATATGAATACAATTTGTCACACAGAGTATTAGCCTTTTTTTTTCCTTTTGCTACAACTGTCAGTTTCTGGGGTTACCAAGACAGATGACACAGATTTTTATCCTTTTAACTATGAATTAGGGCTTCCTGGTTGCTCCTTGGCAGGGGATGCTCCAGAGTGCAGGTTGTGATGTCCAGGCTCGATCCATCAGCCTTAACTACTGATGAACTGGATGTTTTAACAAATCTCCACTCCCTTGGTTTTGTCCCTATATTTGCTTTCCCCACAGTGGGCAGTACTGATCCAGGAGCTCTTCTCATCTCCTGTGTGTGTGTGTGTCTCCTTACCAATAGCCATGAGACAGAAAGAGGAGGATAGCAAAACTCAAGGAAGCCTTGGAAATTTTGCCTGACCTAAATCCGGCAAGATTTAGGAAAAAGAAAGAAAAGGAATGCCCCATTAAAACTGCATTTCAGATAAACAGTAAACAAAATCTTAATAATTGCATGTCCCATGAAATATTTGGTACATACTTACACTAAAGAATTATTCATTGCTTATCTGAAATTCAAATTTATCTGCATGTCCTGTATTTTATGTGACAACTCTAGCCCAACTTCCTCAGTTTCAAAAGTGGGAACATGGATACTGTGCTTGGAGGATGTTTCCAAAAGCCCACAAATTCTCCTTGACTGGTTTTGTGGGTTTCAACTTTGCTGTCTCCCTCTGCGTATGGGGGAGGAGGGAGGCACACTTTTGGTGCACCTGGGGTTTCCTGGATGGAGTAGGTAAGGGAGGTGGGTCTCCAGAGAGTGGGCTCTCTATTCCCTGTACCTGTGTTTCAAAATCTCTGAGCTGGGGTGTGAGACTGCCCATCCACCCTCCCTGCCAGGGAGACCCTCCTTCTAAGGGCTTCTATCCCCAATGCTGTGCCATTACCCCCACAGTGCCTCATCTGTCCTCTCTGCTCTGAGATTAAGCCTTCTCTACTTCCTTCTTTTCTCCTTCCTTGTGAACTTAGCAATTTCATCCTCAGTGCTTTTGGAATAAAATATGGTGAAGGTTTGCCTTCCTTTTGCCCTTGAGGGGGCTAGACCAAGCATACTAGGGGATCGAGGAGAGGATGGGTGGGCTTTCAGCTAGGGAGCCTTCTAGTGACCAGAGGAGCAAGTGGGGACACACCACTCTACGCCCATTCCTCTGGGACCCCCTTATGGCACATGTGCTCAGACACCCACCCAAGGAGTCCTGGGGTTGAGGAAGATCTTAGGTCGGGAGTATTTCAGGAAGAGGATGAGGACAATATGAGTATTATATACATACATATGTACATATATATACACATACACTTGTATATAAGCAAAACCCTCAGCTCTGGTTATCAACACCCTATATGCCCCTGGTAAATAATTCAAGTCTTTAGGGACACTTCTCTCATGGTGGAACAGACCTGGCAGAAAGCAACCTAGGTGATACACCAAACCATGGGAGGCCAGGCAGCACTTCTTCTGAAAGAGTGGTCAAGAGTGACCCTAGAGGCATAATTAGGGACAGAAGATTTATGAAGTAGCAAAGTGTGGGGATTTAGGGCTCTCTTTCCTGTGGGTCAAAAGGAGGAAGAAAAGGAAATATATATATATATATATATATATATATATATATATATATATATATATGGAAAATGTATATATATATGAAAAATGAGAAACAAATGTTTTTCCACCATGGCAACAATGTTCTTATGCTCTCACCATGGAGCATGGTGGCTACTTGACAACAGGGGTGATGAATTCTAATGGCTAAAAGGTGATCAGAACGGCGGCAGGACCCAGTCCCTGTCTCTTAGTCCACTTCTGTTTCACATTGCATTGGCAATTCTGGGCACAGGGATGAGAAAATAAAAACAGATTAGAGGCATAAGAGCAAGGAAGGAGGAAATAAAGCAATTTCCTAAGGAATGTTCCCAAGGCCGGTGGTGGTGTGTGGGCAGTCAGGTGGGGCAGGACACAAAGAGGAGAGGTTCAACCATGGCAACAGAGGGACCCTCTCTTCTCCTGTTCCCTCTGGGAGTGAGGAGCAAGGACCCTTGTCATAATTTGGGAAGAGACTTTTAAAAATATCAACAAACACTCTTGAGTCATAGAACCAGGGAGGGTTCTGTGGGGCTCGCTGTTCTCCCTTTTGTGGGTCTGGGCCACAGGGCTTTGGGCTCTGGCTGACATAGTCCTGGTGCTGAAGCCCAGTCCTCCACCCCTCACCCTCTGGGTCCCCCTTGCTTGTCTCCACGGAGAGAGTGGGCATCTCTACTAGGGTCACGGTGTGTGTCTGAATGAGCTGCGGAGCTGATGAATTCCCTCCTGGCTGGCGGTAGAGTGCTAGAGCGGCAGAAACCAAACGCTTTGCTACACTGACTCTTCTCTTCTCCTAAATTCACATCTGCCAGCTCCTTGGTTGAGAAATCCTGTCCCCCAGCCCTGTTCCTGGACAGGTTGGTTCCAGCGATGCCATTGGACGGAGTCTGAAGGAGAGGGTGGGACACGGGCTGCCTGCATGTATGTGTGCATGTGTGTGTGTGTGCGTGTGTGTGTACGCACACATGCTCTGCATACATACAGATATGCAGCCTGTGTGCATATGTGCATATACATGGAGTCATATATTTGCTCTGCACGCCTTCAAGGAGGAGAATGTTGCAGAGTGTGCTTGCCATGAATTTTTGATCTGGTGCTCTATGCCATTACCACATAATGAATATTGGTGAATATCACTTTAACTTAGGGATCATTCCAGGGTAAAAATGCCGTCCATCAGAATTTTGGAGAGGAAGGTTCCCCTGGCAATCCATTCACCGGGATGGAGATGTATGTGCATAAGCAGTGGAAATTGAAAACCCATGTTAAGTGGCTGAAAAGCCTCCAGCAGGAGATGGGGACCAGCAGCTCAGGCGGTGTTGTCAGTGGATGTAGGCTGGAGAATAAAAGCCTCGTTTGCTTCACAGCCTTGGGGCGGGGGCTCTGGCAACCTGAAGACAAGCGCCTGTGTCTGACCTCCTCTGACCAGGTGCAGTGGAAGTGAGACCTCAGGAGGCAGTGACAGGATGGAATGAGCCTGGGCCCGGGACTCTCCTTCCCTCCTGAATGAGGGCAGGACTAGAGGCAAGGGTGGGAGGGAGAACGCAGGGCCCAGTGGTCCCAGCACGTGTGCATGGGGTGGAGACTGAAGGTTGTCACCGGGAGGCAGATTGCTGAACACACTGTAGCACAAGGGACCTCCCTACGATGAGGGGGAATCAGCGCCCCCTCCCCACAATGCAAGAGCTCTCCTGTTGAGAGATGGGTGGCTGAGGGCGCTGCGGGTTGCACGGGCTATACCAGGCAGTGAGAACACCACCGGCTCTGGCCTTTTCAGTGGGACCCATTCACCGGCCTGTGACTGCAGGAGCTGCAGCTACATCCCACTCCTGGAGGCAGGTGTGGGTATAGAGCACAGAAGCCAGCAAAGGGCGCTCAGCAGGATGCTTTCTGTGCAGATGGCAGGAACCTGGAACAGAGGGAACTTACCCACATGCAAAACAAAGAGGATGGTGGCGATGCTGACCCAGCTATCTGGGGACTGGGACAAGGTTCTCAGACCAAGGTGGACAGGAGCCTGCTGGTCTGAGAGACTGTCCCTCTCAACTCTGCTCCCAGGATAGCTGCAGCAGCTCCAGCACCTGCACCCACCCTCCGGCGCAGCCCAGTAGACTCACACCAGCGGTCCCACAATCTGTCTGCTTCTCATTGGCTCTAATTGGGTCACGTGTCTAATTCTAAACCAATCACGCTGGGCAGATGAATGTGAAGGGCAGGCTGCTTCCACCGTGGCTCTCGGGCTGCACCACTGAGCCGGGCTGGGACAACTTAAAGAAAAAGGCTAAGAGTGTTGGAGAGGGGCGTTTCTAGGAGGGAAACGGGAAAGCTGGGGTAGGATTTCCAAGTGAAGCGTGAATACAGACAAAGCAGGAAGAGCATGGAGGGGTGGGGTCGAGGAACCCGACTGCTCCCTGCTCCCTCACAGAATGTCTGTATGAACCTTGGTCACCCTCTGGACCTATTCCTATCCAGGATGATCACTGAAGTCCCTTTCAGCTCTGTCCCTGATTCCTGCCAGACCCAAGGTGAAAATCCCCAAGAACATTAGGTTTGGCAAAGGTGGCTACTGTATACTTCAAAGACCTCTTAGAAAGTCATTCTTAAAACTTAAAAAAAAAA